>CAUYRB010063443.1:0-68127 GCA_963574695.1 Propithecus perrieri
TGTGGGTGTGGATGTGTTTTATGGAATTTTGTTTATACATGTTTTTTTTATATTTCAGCATCTTATGGGGGTGCAGATGTTTAGGTTACGTTTGTTGCACTTGAGGGCCCCCCACCACCCCACACCCAAGTTTAAATATAACAAAAACATCCCCCCCGCAGACCCCAACACCTCCAGTGCTCCACTCATTTCTCCCCCCCAGGCCCCCGGCCGGGGCCCCGCCCCGCCCGCCCGGCCGGTATGCATACACTAAAAGTTAAATGCGCACCATCTGGGGGATGGACACCCTTGAAGCTCGGACTTGGGGGACGAGGGGAGCAAGGGCAACATATGTAACCTAAACATCTGTACCCCCATAATATGCTGAAATAAAAAAAAGAAAATTAGGTGTATTTGAACAGAAACATGTATAAAATAAAGCCATACACTGATTAGCTGATAAAAGTATTGTGACCAAAGGCTTGTAAGAATCTAACCCTGTGTTTCCCCTAGTAACAAATGTGCAGTATTTGCTAATTCGCTGTTTATGGTGACTTCATAGATATAACTACCACAAATAATGTGAGTCAACTGTATCTGATAAAATATTTGGGCCGAGATGGTGGACTATAAGTAACCTTCACAATGCTGCTTTCGTGGAGAGGATTGGAAGATATCTACCTTTGGATTGGTCACCTGAGTGAAGGCACTGGGAATCCACAAAGAGGGGGCAGGAGTGAAGGGAAGAAGGTAGAAGTAGGATAATCTGCTCAGCAGGACCAGAGGTAATTAGGGAAGGTGCCCACACATGGGAATGGGACAGAAGAGAGAATGCCAGGCTCCACACTTCCCCCAAGGATATTGCAACTAGAGCAGTAGGAGGACCCCTCCACTGCAGCAGGCCTCTCTAGTGACAGGGACCTGACTGGAGGCTATGTTGCTGCATCATTCCAGAGAGAAGACATGAATGGCACCATTGTAACATCCCAACCCTGGATACTAGTTTTGCTCAGATGTCAGATCTGTGACTGCTGCCTCCCCTTCTCTCCTGCCAGGTAGGGAGGGAACAGGGAATCCCAGTGCTTGTGTGCACCCCATGGGCAAGTGACATGCATGCCTGCTGCTGCCACTGCCAGGGGCCCTGGGAAGAGCAGGACACCAGGGGCCTGGCACTTAATGCAGTAGCCTGGGTGATCACATTCAACTGTACTTCCCATGGGAACCAGGTGGAGTATGTACCCATACCCTTTGGTGCCCACTGCTCACTGTTGGGGCAGCTGCATCTGGATTGCTGCTGCTGCTGATAGCCTAAGAGGCCCCCAGTGGACAAACTGAATGACAATCAGATGCAAACATCTAAAATCTATAAGATACAACAAAAGCAGTGTTAAGAGGGAAGTTCATAGCCTTAAATGCTAACATCAAAAAGACAGAGAGACCACAAATTAACAACCTAATGTCACACCTCAAGGAACTAGGAAAAGAAGAACAAACCAAACCGAAATCTAGCAGAAGAAAGAAACAACAAAGCTCAGAGTAGAACTAAACAAAATGGAAACTAAAAAAGACAAACAAAGGATCAATGAAAAAAAGTTGGTTCTTTGAAAAGTTAAAGAAAATTGATAGACTTCTAACTATTTAACCAGAAATAGAAGAGAAAGGACTCAAATAAGCTCAATCACAAATGAAAAAGGAGACATTAGAACTGATACCACGGAAATACAAAATACCATCTGTGACTACTATGAAAACCTCTATGCACACAAACTAGAAAATATAGAGAAAATGGGCAAATTTTTGAAAACACATAACCTTCTAAGCTTGAATCAGGAAGAAATAGAAATTCTGAAATGACCAATAATGAGTAATGAAATTGAAATAGTAAAAACTCTCAGAACACTTTAAGTGCCTTGGGCTAGACAGATTCATAGCTGAATTCTATCATACCTACAAAGAAGAATTGGCACCCATTTTACAGGAACTGTTCCATAATGTTGACACAAAGAGCATCTTCCCTAACTCATTCTACAAAGCCTGTATTGCCCTGATACTGATGCCAGAAAAGGACACAACAAAAATGAAAACTACAAATATCCCTTATGAACATAGATACAAAAATCCTCAACAAAATACCAACAAAGTGAATTCAACAGTACATCAAAAAGACAATCCACCATGATAAAGTGGGATTCATCCCAGGGATTCAAGGATGGCTCAATATATGCAAATCAATAACTATGATCCACCACATGAACAGAATTAAAAACAAAGACCATATTATTGTCTCAATACATGCAGAAAAAGCATTGAAAAATCCAGTACCACTTCATGATAAAAACCCTCAACAAACTAGGTATAGAAGGAATATAACTCAAAATAATAAAAGTCATATATGACAAACCCATGGAAAACATCATACTGAATAGGGAAAAGTTGAAAACATTCCACCTAAGAATTGAAATAAGACAAGGGTGCCCACTGTCACCCCTTCTATTCAACATAGTACTGGAAGTCCGAGCCAGCACAATAAGGCAAGAGAAAGAAATAAAGGGAATCCAAATAGGAAAAGAGGAGGTCAAACTATCCCTGTTTGCCAACAGTATGATTTTATAATTAGAAAACCCTGAAAACTCTGCCAAAACACTCCAAAACTGATAAATAAAACCAGTAAATTTTCAAGTTGCAAAATTAATACACACAAATCAATAGCACTTCTATATACTAATAACAGTTAAGCTGAGAGTCAAATCAAAAACCCAATTCATTTACAACAGCTACAAAGAAAATAAAATACCAAGAAATATGCTTGACCAAGGAGATGAAAGATCTCTACGAGGAGAACTACAAGACACTGATGAAAGAAATCATAAATGACACAAACAAATCAACAAACATCCCACGATCAGGGATTGGAAGAATCAACATTGTTAAAATGTCCATACTCTCCAAAGTGATTTATAGATTCAACATAATTCTCAGAAAAATTCCAATATCATTTCTTATGGATCTAGAAAAAGTAATCCTAAACTTTATATGGAACCAAAAGTGACCCTGAATAGCAAAGCAATCCTAAGCAAAAAAATCAAGTCTGGAGGCATCACATTACCAGACTTCAAATTATATAAAAGGCTATAGTAACAAAAATAGCATGGTACTGGTATAAAGGTACAGCAATAGACCAAAGGAACAGAATAGAGAAGTCAGAAATAAAACTATATAGCTATGGCAAACTTATTTTTGGCCAAGCAGTCAAAAACATACATTGGAAAAAGGATGCCCTATTCAATAAATCATGCTGGGAAAACTGGATAGACACATGCAGAAGAATGAAACTGGATCCCTATTTCTTACCATATTAAAAAATTAACTCAAGATAAAGTAAAAACTTAAATGTAAGACCTGAAACCATAATAATTGTAGAAGAAAACATAGGAAAAACTCTTCGAGACATTGGCCTTGGCAAAGAATTTATAAGTAAAACCCCAAAAGCAAATACAGCAACAACAAAAATAAATATATGGGACTTAATTAAACTAAAAAGTTTCTGCACAGAAAAGGAAATAATCAACAGAGTTGATAGAAAACCTATAGAATGGGAGAAAATATTCACAAACTATACATCCAACAAAGTACTAATATCCAGAATCTACAAAGGACTCAAACAAAACAGTGGGAAAAAATTGAATAATCTCATCAAAAATTGGACAAAAGCCATGAACAGATTCTTCTCAAAAGAAGATAGACAAATGGCCAAAAAAATCTGAAAAAATTTTCAACACCACTAATTATCAGGGAAATGCAAATTAAAACCTCAATGAGATACCACTTTACCCATGTCAGTATTGCCATCATTAAAAAGTCAAAAAACAATATATGGTATGGTTGCGGTGAAAAGGGAATGCTTATACACTGTTAGTGGGAATGCACACTTCTACAACTGCTGTGGAAAGCACTATGGAGATTCTACAAAGAGCTAACAGTAGACCTACCATTCAATCCAGCATTCCCACTACTGGGTATCTACCCAAAGAAAAGAAGTCATTTTATAAAAAAGACACTTGAATCTGAATGTTTATCACAGCACAATTCACAATAGAAAAGATACCGAACCAACCTAATTGTCCATCAACTGATGATTAGATTTTTTTAAAAATGTAATATATATAGCATGGAGTGCTACTTTTGCGGCAACTTGGGTGGAACTGGAGATCATTACCCTAAGTGAAGTTTTTTAGGACTGGAAAAACAGATACCAAATGTTCTCGCTTATAAATGGGAATTAAAGTAGGGATATATATGGTCATAAAGAGCAGTAAGGGACATTAGAAACTAATAAGGGAGGCAGGAGGAGTGTGGGACAAAAATCTACCTATGGAGCATAATGTACGCTATTCCTGTGATGGGTACACTGAAAATCCTGACTTCAGCATAATACAATTTATCCAAGTACCCCCCCCCAAGTACACTTGTACCCCCTACATTTTTTGGACAAAAAAAGATTGTATCTACAATATTTCAAAAATAAGAAACTCAAAACTCAGCATCAAAATAAAAAAAATCAAAATGGACAAATGTTTTAAACAGATAATTCAACAAATGTATATATTGATAGTAAATAAACATATGAAAAGATGATCAACATTGTTAGTTATTAGTGAAATGGCAATTAAAACCACAATAGGATGTCTATGCACACCTGTTAGAATAGCTAGAATTATTTAATAAAATGATGTGGAGGAACTGGAGCTCTCATGTACTCATTTGGAATATGTTAATAAAATACTACAACTTGGGAAAATAGTTTGGCATTTTCTTGAAAAGTTAAACATAAACCTTTCATATGATCCAGCTATTTCACTCCTAGGTATTCGCCCAAGTGTAATGAAAGCATATGTCTATACAAAGACTTGTACATGAGTGTTCACGGAAGCTTTCCAACAGCCCCAAACTGGAAACAATCCACTAAAAGATGCACAAATAAACAAACTGTATAATGCCCTGAAATGGAATACTACTCAGTGACAAAAAGGGATGAACTATTGATACACACAGTATAACGCTGATGAAACTCAAAGTAATAGAGCAGAGTGAAAAGAAGCTAGACCATAATTAATTGCATACTGTGTGATTCTATTTTTATAAAACTATAGAAACAGATCAGTGGTTACCTGAGGAATGAAATGAGGGGTAGTGGAGGAGGAAGGTAAGTCAGGAAAGAATAACAAGGAGGTACCAAGACATTTTTGGAGTGATAGATATGTTCATTATCCTGACTGTGGTGATGATCATATACTTCTGTGAAAACTTGTTATATTGCACACTTAAATATATACATAAAGTTATTGTATATCCATTATAGCTCAATAACATCTTTTTTTTTTAAAAAAAGAAGCCAACGCATCCTCAAAAAGTAATGTTTTCTTAGTTCTGGTTTGATTCTCTTTCTACTATATTGCTTGTAAAGCAGCAAGACTATATATGGGATAAATAACCACACATATTATAATTTTTGTGATTGTATTACTTATATTAATTAGCTACTGTTTACATATAATCTATATAGCATTTATTCCTCCCACTAGGTGTTTTGGAGGGGTGTGTTGTGGTATAGTAAAAATAATAGAGCGACTACCATGAGAACAATGTTGAGTTCTTCATATATGTTATTTTATTTAGTACTTACAAAGTATATGACAGATTTTTCTCAATTTATAGTTTATAAAACTGAGGCAGAGAGAAGTTTAGTACCTTTATCAATGTCACATTATTAGTAAGAGGTTAAACTGCTATTCAACCTCAAGTTTTGGTGACTCCAGAGTTTGTTTACCTATCTTATCATATAGTAGTACATGATGTTGTGTTATGTTATGTTATGTTATACTATGTTATGTTGTGTTGTGGTATGTTGTGTTATGTTGTGCTGTATTATGTTGTGTTATACTATATGCATAAGATATTGCGACTGTCAAATTCTAGTTATTCTCCTGAAATGATTGATCCAAGGACCTTCCAAATCTAATCCGTTCTACACATGATTCTATGCTTTTACCTACCCTTCCATTTAGAATATTAGTGCCTTTTATAACAATATGAGCACAATATTTATGTAATGAATATACATTTGCACATTTCATCCATATAAAATATATCTCTGGGAAAATGTGCACATTTCACAGTTAAGTACCAAACTCCAGATGTCTGCAACAGTGAAGAACATGTTTATGTTTCAATTGTTGAAATTAATTGTTTGTTTGAATAAGGTATTCTGCCTTTTATAATGTACATGATTAAAAAGAAATGCTTCACAGCACAATAATTATTAACCTCACTTCACTAAAAGGAATCTTACATTCAGTCAAGAGTCTTCTATGTACAATTGCAATAAAGACAAAGGATCTTTCTTAAACTAATTCAAAATTTGCCTGTAAAAGAAAAATGTGAATTCTGTTGATGAGCTTGCTCATTGTTCTTTCTTTGCACAGGCTTCAATCAGTGTACCGTATTCAACTTAAAAAGCTGTATGTGTGCAATACATACCCATACAGGTCCATATATACATATGAAAACCAAAGTAACATCAGCCATTAATTTAAAGCAGAGTAAGATTCTTACCTTTGGCCTCAAACTGTGAATCACTTTAGTCATTCTCTGCAGGGAAAAGCACAACCAATTGACTAACAATGTAAATAGGGTTTTGTCCAATGTCCCTAACTGATTTATCTTTACCTAAAATGCTACACATTTTTAAGACCTGAATGAAGCGATCACTTCTAGGGAAAATGTCTCAATAGTACTAGTAGGCTAATAAACAAGTAATTAAATTAAATGTGGCATTTCAATGGAAAAATATTGATGCAAACTTGGGAAAGCAAAACAAGAAAAGGATATGTAGCAATTCTTTAATTTCCAATCTATAGAAGACGTGACACTTTGTTGTTAATCAATAGAGTTGAACATAGAACTCAGGACTTACATTAACTTTGTAAAAAGAATAGACTATGTACACATCTATACAAACCTCTATGGAAAGGTATTTTTCTTTTCCATTTCACTCCTAGTGCTGATAATGTCACCACGTTATTCCGAGAATGCAGTTAAATATACAGTACACATAATTAGTATTCAACTCATTTTTGCCTGAACAAATTGATAGAGTGAAAAATGGGGAGATTGTGTGAACCATGAGTTCAGATAGAGCAATTATTCCCAGTGTACAGTCTTTGTTCTCTTGTCGGTCATGAAATTCCTCCCAGTGGATTGGTCTAAAAATAATACTCCTTCATGCTCTTCTTATTGGTCCATGACGCTGAATTCCATAGACTTTTAGTTGTTTTTATAAACAACTAAGAACTATTTCTAGACAACAAATTGTGAGTTATTAAATATTACTAAGATTTGGAATTCAGAACTAAAAGAGTTGATTTTGGATAGTTAACATTTTGCTGAAAAGTTTGGCTGCCATGTAATATGGGAAGTGCTCTAAATCCTCCCTCTGGGCTTGGGCACAAAGGCTATTTCAGAAACATCAGTGTTGTCTTGAGTTGGTCATTTTTAATTGCTGCTCTTCTTACTTTTTAATTATTGCTTACTGCAAGAATATTCTTTAGTTTGCTATTGAGTCTTCAGTGAGTACTGATGCATTTTTTTCTAACTGACATTTATTTAGTATGCTTTCAAAAGTATAAGTGGATCTAGTATGCTTTCATATATGAGGGGATATGGATTAAAGATGAAATCACCAATAACCCTGTTCATTGTGTATATAAAACCCTCCTAACGTGTGCTACTTCGGAGACACTTCATTAAGAACTAGGTGAAGTAGGTAGGCCATGGGTTAAATTGTCCTCTACCTAAAAATGCTTCTGTTAAAAAAGTAGACATTCAAATGAGAAGATTGTAGTCTGAATCCAATTTTGTTATATATTATGCTCTTCCTGTATATCCTCTTTTATGTGCGTGGTGTGTGTACATGAGAGAGAGAATGAGAGAGAGAGAGAGAGACCAGACAGACCAGACAGAATATAGGATAATTTTACCACTTCGATCCCCAGCTATGTGTTCATTTATCTATTAATACAAAACACAATGATCATCTCTAGATAGGGAGATTCTATGTAATTTTAACTTTTATTATATATTTTTATATTTTTCAAATTTTCTGTCTTTTATGTACATTATTATATTAAAAATTAAATAAGAATTATTTTGTCTTTGATTAAATATATTCAAATCCCTACCCTTAGCACCAGAAAGCTGGGAGCATAAAAGGCAGAGAGACATGTAAGAGTATATGTATCTGTGTGTGTGTGTGTTTGTGTTTGTTTGTTTGTGTGTGTGTGTGTGTGTGTTTCCTATCTACCTCGTGGGTGCTTCCTGGGTGGGATTTCAATAAGACTTGAAGTATGGACTGAGAATAACTGAACCCACATTTCAGAGTGAGTATATTATCGATGTTCTACTCTTTAACATAAAACACAGCTATGTTCTATGCAATGGGATTCAGCTATTCAATTCCACTTGCTCCTAATAACTTATACAAATATTTTGATCTATTTTAACACCGGGCTCTTCTTTCTCTAGGCCCTTCACATCATCTTCTGTAATTCCCATGGCATCGTGTATATACCCACTGGTTCTTGCTTCAGTATTCATACTGATTACTAAAATATCTTAGTTTTGTTGACATTTGCTCTATTCACTGTCTCTACATTGCAAGCATTTTAAAATTGCTTGCTAAGGAATAATATGCCTTCCCTCAATAGCTCTGTAAAACTCTGCTTTAAAGATATGACTTCTCTTTCTTACTAAGAGAATTACTGTGTATTTATGATTTTTCTCTCATTGATGTCTCATTGTGATGATCACTATCTTAACAATGGTAGAGTGAGAAATGTATTTTAATCTCTTCAGAGCGTGAAAAATCACCTCTTACCGTAGAACTAAAAGCAAGTCCTCTATTGGGCATCTCTGTGACATTTGCCTTCTAGGACCATTAAAAGATCTAAAAATAGCAATCTTTGGAATAACTCAGAGAGATTAGCATTTAACCATTTCAACCACATGTAGCTAGACAACATCCTAAAATCTGTATTTTT
Organism: Propithecus perrieri; assembly: GCA_963574695.1. Lineage (NCBI taxonomy): Eukaryota > Metazoa > Chordata > Mammalia > Primates > Indriidae > Propithecus > Propithecus perrieri. The sequence continues at coordinate 9,075 of CAUYRB010063443.1, forward strand.
CATATGGCTCTATAACTTTTATTACTGTGGTGCACTTGCAATCTCTATTATTGAACAACTGACTGTTTTATGAACGTTAGATATTTGGGGAGTACTTTCGAAGCATTGCAGACACCCTAAGTGTGGTTTCTGCTGATACCACACCTACCTTAGAAACTATACCACCTTTAGGGAAATTAGAACCATGACTAGCTGCTTATAGGAACTACTGCTTAAAGGAACCAACTTTACACATATGAAGTGGACACCAACGTTCACATCTACCCAATTGTTAACTGTAGCTCTAAGGAGTATTCTTTTAAAAATGGCAATGCAATTATGTCAGCTTGACACTTTAAACCCCTCAACAGTTTTTTCCAGCATTTTTAGGATAAACACCAAAATCCTTAATATGATGTTGTAGGCCCTCTGTGATCTAGCCTCAGCCACCTTAACAACATCTCATGCTATCCACCCCTTCCCTATCTTTCTTCAAATTGTACCAGTTTTCTTTCTGTTTCATGAAAAACATTCTATTCTTATCTCAAGAGCCTCACATGTGCTATTCCTTGGACATGGAATGTTCTTAACCCCCTTACCTTTTTCTAACCAATTCCTACCTGTTTCTCAGAGTGTAGCATGACTTTCAAATCCGTGATGACTTTCTCCTCGATTTACTAATATGAAGTCAAGATTTCCTCTACTTTCTCAAAACACCCTGCATTTTATTATTTTTTAAATGATAATTGGTTTAAAAATAAAAAGTTGGAACGAAGTATGGACTTGAGTTAATAAGAATGTATCAATATTGGTTCATTTCTTGTAACAAATAGACTAAGGTAAGACGGTATCGTGGGGAAAACTGGCTGGGTATATGAGGACTCTTTGGTACTATGTTTGCAACCATACTTTTCTGTAAATCTCAAACTGTTCTAAAAGTTTATTTAAAAATAAATATATAATTGTGTAATTAGATTTTGAGCTTCTTGCTTCCCCTACCAGTCTGTGAGTTCCATACATAAATGAATCCATGTGGGTCTATATCCACTGTATCAACAATGCCTAAATAGCACCTTGCATATAGTATGCATTTTATATACATTTTGTATGAACAAATAATAAATATATAAGCATACTGAAGTCTATCAGATTGTGTCAGGTAAACTTAGCACTTTCAACATGTCAATTATAATGATTTTTCATATATCTCTGTCCATTGCCCCAGATGGCTTTAGGTTCTTCGAAGCCATGAGTCATGTATTATTTATCTTTATATCTTTAATATTTAACCTGGCACATAAAAGGCCTGAAAAACAGCTTGTTTGTTGACTAAATGCATCGACTTTAAGAAGAGCATGAGGTAGATATTCTATTCCTCAGTGAAGGTGCCTATCTTTACATTTGAAATTTTAACTACCCTTCAACATATGTTTTCATATACTGTTTTATATATGGATGCCAAAATTTTATTGAGGAATTTGCAATAAAATAGCCACAAGGAATTTTAGAATTGAATAATAGATTTAATTTATTAAAGATATTCACATAAATGACCATCACAGGTTCCATCTATACTGCGTTTACGCAGATTAAATGCATTTTCAAAATAATATTTAAGTACACTGAAGAAACTTCAGGAAAGAAACTTTTAGAAATTAGTCTTAATACAGAAAAAATTATGAAAACTTAGAAGCTACGTTTGTATATGAAACTTTCTACTTAAAATAAGATATCAAAAATTCATTAGAGGAAGTTTTGGCCAGGTTTGACTAAAAATAACATTAGTCCCATGCAACTTGAGCAAAGAGTAGCCACATATATTGAACCATCAGAATCTGATACTTGTATTATCAATTCCTGAGAAGTTATTTTCTTTATTAATAACCTGTCTAATAAATTAGGACATTAAAAATGGTCCCTATTTTGTACCCATTTCTCGTCCTTCTTAAGGGCAGACATTGCTCAGTCAAGCATGGTGATTGCATTGACCTCTGAAGGACTTTGGGTTTTGGTCAAGTCCCCAGGGTGTGCTGAAAAATGAGAAATTATGCCTCTTGACTTCGGGGTCACAGGAGACAACAAAATTCTTTAGCAAAACAGTGGGAAATTAGCTTCCTAGTGTCAGAAAGCAAAGAATTAGTTATATTTCAAACTGTTTTTCAGATTGGTGGGAAAAATGCTGGGGAGCATAAAAGAAATGCAATAACAAGTTCTTTCTAATGTTTAATTATGAATGTTTACCTTGTCCATAAATCAGGCTCCAGAAGTATTACATGTTGAATCATTAAGTCTTAGACTGGGACAAAATATTCAGCAAGGAATTTTTAATCTTTAATAGAGAAGACATAAACGAGGACAATATTAGTTTTGTCATTTTCATATCTAACATTTTGAAAGAAAAGTTAGGAGCACTACAAAACAAATTTTTAGAAATTGGGGGATTATAGGGATTTTCCTAACAAAATACACCATCATGTTATGCTGTAAGTTGTCCCTAGTATGCCACATAATACCTTCTAATATACCATTTTCATGTCTGAATCTTCTACCAGGCTGAACGTTCCTTGAAAGCTATTATCAAATCTTTATATCCTCAGTTCTTGACACAAGACATGTAGATCAAATAAAGCCATCCTAAATAAAATAAAATATAAATGAATGAAGACACACTTGGCTTCTCTTCTCTTTACTGGAATCAACAATGGTTGTGTCTACTTTCAATAGACATCTATAAAGGTGCTGATTTGATCATAATTGGGGTTGTCTGAACCTAGAAGCTCAGAGGAGGAGCCCTGCAAAGCCCAGCACAAGCCTCTAAGGAACAGGGACCACCTGTGCAGGTGTCACCTCTGAGGAAACACAATACATTGCTCTTTGTATGTGTGCTGGAAGAAATTGGAGGCTGGAGCCAATTTGAGGTCTATTGTGATATACTCTTCTGGGATGATATAGCTAGGAGCAACAAGCAAGTGAAAAGAGGGAAGTTTTGTTTTTATTTTCTTTTCTTCCTGCCTTTCACTCTCTCTTATTGGGCAAAACAAACTAGGAAGCCAGGTGGCAAAAAGCAATTTTATTTTATTTTTTTGTAAAGTCCTATTGCCAACATCACAAAGCATAGCTAGAAAAGTGGATTTGGAGCCAAGAGACAATACTAGAATAATCAGCCCGTGACGCTGTATATTATTACACTACAAACTCAATTACCAACTCCTTGAAAGGTAAGGCCTTCTCTAGTGCCTATCAAAGTGAGCAGAAAATTAAAGGTGCTTAAAACTCTGTGCTGAATTGAAATAATTTATTCATTTTTAAATTAATTTTACAAATATTTATGGAGCAAAAATATTTATTACAGGCATTGCTGGATACTTCAGATAAAAACAAGAATAAGACACCATCTCTCTTCTCAGATAATTTCCAACCTAATGAGGAAAATAGCAAAAATATTAAATAGCTTTTAGTGGTCAGTGTGATATTTGTACTATGGGGAACATGCTATTGTGAAGGAGGGAGAAAAAGAACTCAGAAAAGATGGATACATATTCCATTTGGTCATAATAAGCATCATTCTAGCTGCTGCCCTGGGCTTTGTGGATACAATGGTGACCCTGAGGGACAGAATCCCTGCTCCTAACTGTGCTTCCAGACTGGTGGGCTACTGGATAGTTCAGACAAGGAGGATGTTGTTATATCACAAGGATGCTGAGCATGAGAATGGATTCAGCAAGTCAGTCTCGCTGAGCAGGTAATAGTTAATGCCCTTTGATCCACGTGCCTTATTTCTAAAGTTCTGTGTACATTTGAAGGAGCGGACTTCATTAGACACCATCCATATTTTCAATCCAGCCTCACATATGGCATAAAGATGCAAGGACTTTGCAGTGACCCCAGTGCAGCAAAATGAGATCCCTCCAAGGAATAATACTCTGAAATTTGACTGATCAACAGCGTTGTCACCACCTCCAGATTTGGCAAGGCAACCAGAGACCGGATGCATAGGCAGATTAAATAGCACAGTACTTTTAAAACTACAGAAATTCTACTGCTAGTATATGATGGCGAGAAGGGAACTCAACTCGGGATTCAGACAGACACAGAATTGTGAATCTCTCATTTACTCGCTGATATGTTACAGGCAAGTTATTTAAATTGTCTAAGCCTCAGTACCTACTCGGAAACATGAGAACAATACAGCATCTACATTACGTAGTTATTTGGAGAATAAATGAATACCTTTACAGCCCCTAAGATCCCATCTAGGCTTTTGTAAATCAGACATGATAACGCCCTGCCATCATACCCTGTACATTCTTCAGATGGCTTTAATGTTGCATTCCAATATCAGAATAGATCTAAGAGTCACGTGGACTAGTCACTAATCCCACTGTATAGCTAAAGGAAAGAAATAGAAATTTTTTGTTTTTGTTTTGTTTTTGCCAAAATCCTATTACAAATCAGTGGCAGAGCCTAGTCTACAAACAGGTCTCTTGATTCCTAGTACAATTAATTATAGATGGAAAGGTGAAAAGCATATGCATTTTAGAATAAATGTGTAAACAGAGAAACAAACAAATAAATAAGTCAATAAATAAATGAATATATTAATACACTTGTGTGTTTTTATTAGAGAAAGTCTTGATCGCTTTGATTAACTTTATATCAAAGAAAGTACAAGACCTTAACAATAAGGCTCATTCCAATAAGAGGTTGTATATGATTATAATTAACCACTGCGTACCAACATGTTAACTGGATATATTTAGAGTATAGAACAGACACTGTGACTTTTTAGGGTTATCTCTAGAGAATAACACACATATCCACATTCACACATGCAAAGTGAGCATCTTGAAACACTAACAACCATTAGGCACACATTTTCAGAGAAACAGAACAGTGACCAAATCAAAAAGAGGCATGATATCAGGGAAAGCTGGTCTTCCAACTCAGGTTGCATACGATTATATAATAGATAGAAAGATTTGAGCCTCCAGAGGTTAGTTTGTTTAAATTTTTCTTAAAAAAAAGAAATGAATAAAAATGTAATAAACTCTAATAGAAACCATGTTTCTCTTTTGGTTTCAGAAGGGATTATAATATTCATAATTCTGTATGCTTCACTCTATGAAAAGGGAATATGAATGAGAGAAGGAAGAAAAGAAAACAACTATGGATTTGTTTTAACTTTTCAAAGCAAGAAATGGTAACAAAGAAATCCCCATTTGAAAAGAAAAATGTGTTTTTCTCTCAATGGCTAAGAAAAACCACATTATTGAACTTTGTAGTTATCGAATACAGTTGGAGAAGAAATACTCAGTGAAAACTTTTAACTTGCAACTAGTGGATCCTGAACACTCCAGAGCCTGAAGAGGTACCATGATCTCTTAAAAACACATGGAAATCTGACAGAGGTTGATGGCCTCAAATGAGAATAATTACAGACACTAATGAGGAAAGTTCATATACATGCAAAGTTGCTAAGCTTTGTAAAGGAATCACATCTTTTCTTCTGTGAGGCAAGTCTTGAATTTCGAGAGGATCACTAGGCAATGTTACATATTAATAATAATGAAAAATAGTGGTAGGCATCTACACTCAGAAGTCACCATTATTCACTGCCCTATTCTATTTGACAATGGCAGAGCTACCTAGCTAGAAGAAGTCTAAGCTCTTTGTCATAGCACCCCATACCAGTAGGAAAATAGTATTTGTTTAAGATTTCAACACACCTATTTCCTTTTCCTTAAAGAATAAATCTAAGAATTTTTTTTTGGTTTATGTGTTTTTCTTTGTTTCTTGAGACACAGTGGTGGAAGGGCTGCTCTGAGTTAGGTGTCTGATCACAGGACCCATTGAAAGCTACATCACCTTTGGCCCTATTAGGGCTGACTTTCTCTTAAATTCCTGTCTCTAGTGTGCCTTCTTGCTTTTGATAAAACCAGCCTGTATGAATATTATGCAGACATTTTAAAATCAACATTTCTAAAATTTTATCATATTCTGTTTCTTCCTACTTGTTCTCTTCCTCCTATACTTCCTATATACATCAATATGATCAACAATCTACAGGATTACCCAAGCCACAAAACTGGGTGTCATCATTCACTAATCTCTTTAATTCAAACCTACTCGAGTCACTCAAACATCTTCTTTTAATATTTACCTCCTTAACATCTCTGAATACATATCCTCTCTCCATTTCTACTCCCAATTCCCTTATTAAGGCCACCTTCATCCTCTTTACCATTAAGACAGCACCCTACTAGATCACCCCATCCTCTGTCCTACTTCCCTCCTAACTAGTCTCCATGGAGATGTGAAGACAAATTTCTAAGTGCCTATCTGATCACATTATCTGCTTAAAACCCACTTATCCCTTTCTGTTGACTTTTGGATAAGTTCACATTTTGTTTAATATAATTTATAAGAGCTTCCTATCTCACCATTATTTATCAGTATCTAATAAAAACTTGTGTCCAGCCACCCCATTCTTCAGAAGATTCTACCATAACATCCGCTCAAAGATTTTTGGGTGTGACACCAAGAGAGTGTGAGAGAGTGAAACCAGAAAAGAGAAAGGGGACTTGTACTTTCTTTTAAAAGCCTATCTTGTTCAAATATGCTGGGGGCTTTCACCACATTATCTCCTAATCTCATAAACTTTCAGCAAAGATGGTGTTATTCCTTTCATAGTTGAGAAAAATGAAGGTCTGGGAAAGAAAAGGTCTAATTATCACCCAGAGCTCACTATTGTGTGGACCAGGTTTAAACCCAAGTTTGTCAGCACCCTGATCTCATGTTCCCTTCACTATTCCAGGCCACAGTGGGAGTGAGTCAGAGCAATAGTTTACATATGTATATGTTACTCCTAGTCTATTTGTTCCAGATTCCTTTCTCTTCTTCTGTCTCTTCGAAGGAGACGGCCTAAAGAGCTAAGACGATAGAACAAATGATTATCCCATCTTACAGACAGAAAGAATGAAGTCCTGAATTATTTTCTCTTCCTTTGCTCTGTAGAGGAGAGCCTCCTAGAACTGTAAGCCTTTCTTCTGTCTCACCTCCTGTTCCTGATAGCCCCATCATAACTACACTTCTGTGGTAGACTGAATAATCATCCCCCCAAAATTTTCATGTCCTGATGCTTGGAAATTGTGCATATGTGCCTTACATGACAAAAAGGACTTCCCAGGGATGGCTAAGGATCTTAAGGTGGGGAAATTATCCCACATTATCTAGGTGGATCCAATGTTATCACAAGGTCATGATAAAAAGGACTCAAGAAGATCGGAGTTAGATACAGGAGATATGATACCGGAAGCAAAAAGTTGGAGTGATGTTGAGAGGAAGGGGCCAGGAGCAAAGGAATGAGGATGATTTCTAGCAGCTAGAAAAGGGCCAGAAAATATTTTCTTTTCCCAGAGCTTCCAAAAGGAACCAGCCCTGCTGACAACTTGACTTTAGTCTGATGAGACTGATTTTGGACTTCTGACCTCCAGAACCTTAAGACGCTAATTTGTTTTGTTTTAAGCCACTGAATTTGTAGCAATTTGTTCCAGCAGCAATAATAAACTAGTTCATGCCTCCTCCTTTATAGACCATTCTTCAAGCAGCCTCCAATAACAAAGAAGATCAAAAGAGACTTACTTAAGAACTCAACATCTTCCAAATGCTTTAAACATTGAACCTAGACTAAATTAAATAATGCAGGTGACCTAGAAAGGGAAATATCTTAACTTTCTTTCATGTCAATGAGTCTTATATTTTGTTTGAGCATACATTTATTAAATAGGGATCCTTTACCCAGTGTGTATTGTTGTCTGCTTTGTTGAAGATCAGTTGGTTTTAGGTAGATGGTTTTACTTCTTGGTGCTCTATTCTGTTCCATTGGTCTGTCTCTATTTTTATACCAGTACCGTGCTGTTTTGGTTACTATAGCTTTGTAGTATAATTTGAAGTCAGGTAATGTGATACCTCCAGATTTGTTCATTTTACTTCAGATTGCTTTGGCTATTTGGACCCTTTTTAACATATATTTATTGAGATAAAACTGATTCTCTGATAAGAATTTCATATTTTTTTCTCACCAATGACACCCAAAGCCTGGCATGTAATACCATGCATGTGCACATAAGCAATATCAATCTGTTAAAAGATTGAATGTAATCTTTTTAAATAGAGCTTATTTGCATTTACAACTCTTAAATCTAGGTAACAAAATTGTCACTCATTCCCAGCAGGCAGTAGTATGATGTGCCATATTTGGTTTCAGAATTTCAACTAGCTCTGACTACTAATTTCAGGAAGGCATCATCTCATTGATCTCAGGATTAAGGGTATAAATATGTACCATACACATTGTGTGGGAGTGCCAAAAAATCTTTTCAGAAAAGATAAATTTGATATGAGAACTTTTTAAAAATTTGAATTAAAGGATGATAAGTAATCAGTTGAAGCAGAATCAATTTCTATTTCATTAATTATAAGGAATTATATGTGAAAACCTAAGTTAACCAAACTGGATTTATGTTTTTGAATTATATCAGTGATATTTCTCTGCTCCTTATGACTAGTAGCAGTGGGATAGCCAGCTACCTGCCATGAATTTGTCTCTGATCCCAAGATACCGCTATGTGAAAAAAAGAATCTAGTCTTCCTAGTTGAGCCAGGAAAGAAAGTTTTCATCAGGAAACACTTAATGTTAATTATTTCACATAATCAAGAAATAAAATGACTTTCTTTTTAATCATTCAAAATGTCCACTTTTATACCAGGCTACTCTTATTCTCCAGGTTATTTTAATCAATGGGGTTTTGTAAAACTTATATTACCTGGAAGTAGGAAAAATCTTTGTCCCGAGAGCTAACAGACAAGATTTTTTTGGTCACAGGAGGTAAGATACAGAGGAAAGTGTGCTGATTAGTGTCAATGTATGTCAGGGCTAATCTATACTTGGTCACTAAATTTCATGAACTTTAGGTAAACTCTTTATGGTTAAGAAAATTATCCCTGGAGTCAGATGGACATGGGTTCAATTCCAGGCTAACACACCAAGAAAAAGTGAATAATTATTTAATCTCTCTAAGCCTCAGATTTTCATTTGTAAACTGAATTATAGCAAAGATAACAGGAAGTATTTATTCATGCATTGAAACATTGAGCATCAACTCTGTGTTGTAAGCACTGTATTAGGGGCTCCAATTAGAGGGGGCCTACAACGTGGTCTCTTGGAATTATTGTAAAAGTTAACAAGATAATGTTTGTAAAGTCCTAGCACAGCCCCTGGTACCCAGTAGATACTTAATGAATATTAACTATTATCAATAGCTGACCTAGTAGTGGTAAAATAAGGGGCATTTTAAGACCACCTCCATTAAATGTTCAATGTCTTTCTCATGCCTGATGAATGAATGGTATGACAGTGATAATCATGAAAACATTACAGAAATCAAAATGTTATGTAAAGGCAAGGTGTTAATGTTCACAAATGCTACAATTCACCGTATCTCAAATGGAAAGAAAACTCAAAAACTCTGAATCTCCACATCCAACATCCTCTTGGCAGCCAGTAAACAAGGTCCATTTTCAATTTATATGGGGCTTATGCTTTGCATCACACCAGGTCTAACACGTTGTAAAATAGGAAAGCTTACTCTCCCTTTAGAATCTGCCTCTTGCCTCATGTGAAAAGATTCTGGTAGCTTTCTAGGGAAGCTGTTACTGCCTTGGGTTGGTGTTAGAAAAGGACCTTTGTACCCGATATTGTTCTGGGTACTATTCGGGGAAACTATACAGGATTTTTAACTTCTGACATGTCAGAGACTAAAACAGAAATGATTCCAGCAGAACAGTGTAACCGAATATAGATAAAGTGTTCCTGCATGTGAACAAATGACTTGAATAATGGAGATAATCCACTGGGGAAAACCTTAGTATTAGGAAATTTCGTTGTATTTTAAGTCCATGTCTCTCAAGAATATGCATCAGGGAAAGAATTCACTGTCATAATTCTTTTTGCCCCAGGACATGGGCAATGATAGTGTGTTGGTTACTCAGAGTTTCAGCTAAGGAAAGAAGGTGTTTTAGACAATCAGAGTGAATAAAGAATCTATATTCATAGCAACTCATTTTTCTTTCCTGTTTCTTGCCTTTCCTCCAAAGTCCAATCACAATATATATATATTGTTTTAGATGTTTCTCTTGTCATTGATCTTTGCTACATTATGAACTCAAATCTCCTGTACAAAATTTATTTTTTCCTCCTTAATGAATACTCTCCCCCTATTCTAAGCTAATACATTTAAAATCTATTCTTACAGTGGGAAGTGAGGTCAAGAATGCTTTTAGGAAACTATTAAGGTAATTTAGGTATCATGTGATGTATTTTTATCTAGTTTCTACATCTGTTTTTCTGATTTTACTCTCCCTTGGGGGCGTTGATTTTACATAAAAGTAACAAATAAAAACATTACGAAGAGATATACTAAGACCATGGACCTGGTTCTTTTTCTAAGCCTTACCACATTGCCTTCATCTGGTCTGACTCTAGTTTCTTTCTACCTAATCTCCTGTCCTTTCTCTCCCTTGCCCTTTTCCAAAGTATTTTGGCTTGCAACCATCATGGTGAGACCCAAAGTTCTTTGACAGAACAAACTAAATTTAAAGATTTATAAATTTTTGCCGTTAACATTGCTTTCATTATAAAAACATCCAAGAAAGGAGAAGTTAAAAATCAAATGCCAGTTACCATTTATCTACTCTAAATTGGCATAATTCAATAAATCTGACTTTAGGATTCCTGGAGAAAAACTTGAAACTTTGAATTTGATGATGATTTTTAAATTCTATTTAAGGAATTTTAAATTTCGACCATCTGAAGAGACCCTCTCTACAAGCCAGCTTCGCCCGTTTCTCCAAGGCACTCTTTTGCTGATTTTCAGAAAGGTGAAAGGGACTGTCAGAGGAAATACTGGACAAACGAAGAGTTTTGAAGGAGGGGCACAATCACTCCCAGAGAATAAATGAGATTATAATCATGTCCTTGAACTGTAATAGAACATCCTTCCAAATAAAAATTAGTATAGCATAAATGTGCAGTTAGCACGCTATAAATCACACTAAGAAGAGTGTCAATACAGTAAGATATACCCAGTCATCACAATTAATGCCTGCGTCCCATACTGGTAAAGGCAAGCTGTTTTCATGTTATAATCATTAGGGATGAGATCGTTTCTGCAGCCGAATTGTCACAAGCAGTTAAGTATCTAATAGAGATACTGCACTTTGAACAAGAGCCATTGCTTTTAAATTCAGCAAACTGCAGGAATTGCTAAGCCATTTTCAAGAAAATAATAATAATAGTTGCTACGTTATCTGAAATAGAGTGACTTCGCAAGAACATTTAATTAAAACAAAAATGTATGGTTTGGGTGAGGGTGGTTTTATTTTTCTTTCTGTTGCTTAATTTCCCAACAAGAGTCAGAGATATGAAACTCAAATATAACATGTTCTGGAAAAGACCAATCAAAACAAACAGATGTATGATTTGCAAATAAATTTCAAAGAAAGCACAAATTTGAAGAGGTGGTGTTTGCCTTCCTAGGGCTCTGGGGTTTTCAAATGTGGACTGAAAGATGTATGGTTTAAAGTGGAAATAGCAGAGTTAGGTGGGGATTAGGAAATTTGTTTTGTCATGTAGAATCTACCACAAATTTTCTGTCTAATAGGTCTAGCTTTAGATAGGAATTTAATTTACTTAGTAGTATGCCTTCAGTTAAATGGGGAGAAAGACAGAAGAATTGAGAGTACAATGCTTCAAGGACGCATCTAGAAGAATGCTGAAAGGATAACAAGTGCAGTTTGGAGACAGGAATGCATTAGTCTTTTATTTTGTTCATAGTAATCAACTTGTTGAAACAAAGAGATAAGATGATCTTATTTGTGTTTTAGAACTATCACTTTCCAGCCATAGTACAGAGGACAGAATATAGGACAGTTAGGATCTCCTGGAAGGTGAGAGGTAATGCATGGCTTGGACTAAAGTGCTAGCAGTGAAGACGTGAGAAATGTTTGGGCTCAGATTATATTTTGGGAGTGACAACTGGGCTTAAAGGATATTGCAGGTTGGGATTTAGTAAAGAGTTAGCAATTAAGTATGACTCCAAACCATTGCATGTGGTGCCATTTGCTGGAGTTAGAAGCTGTAGGGTAGAAGCAGAGGTAGAAGCAAGTATCTTTGCCATATTAACAAGTATTAATAGATGCCTGGTAGAAATCCAACTAGCAATAGTGAGTGTACAGTCAAATATGGGTTTAGCACCTGGGGCATGATGTCCAGGCTAGAGTTGGAAATTTGAGGGTCAGTAACACATAGGTGATATTGGAAGCACAAGAGCAGGCTGAGGTTATCCGAGGGGAAGGATAAGATAGAAAAGAGCTTAGGGGAGCAGAGCCCTGGGCCACTTAAAACCCTGTGAGATAGTATAAACTGACAAAGTATAAAGACATAGAAAAGTATCATGGGACTGGGGGTGGGCCTAGAGAAAAGGAAGGTTAGTGCATGGTTATGCTTTGTTTTCCCATGGCTGGTGTGCAGGCTTGTGTTTGTGTGACAGTGGACATTATGTGATAGAGAAGGAAGAACTGACAGTTCAGGAAAGACAAGATAAATTTAGGAATAAAGCCCTTCAAAAATAGTAAGGTAAGACCCAAAGCATAAAAGGAGAAACTAAGTTATTTGATAAGAGGAAGAAGAAGAAGAAGAAAGAGAAAGAGAAAGAGAAGAAACAACTGAAGGTCTTTCTTCTTTCTGATTCAGTGTCAAAACATAAATCATTCTTTTGTGATTGAATCTACTTTTTCTGTAAGTATGCAGCTAAGTGATGTGTGGAGATGAGAAGAAGAGGTTTTAGAGACTGGAGGAAACAGGAGGAAAGATGTGATCATTGTTTCTGCATGTGTGAAAATGAATTCACAAAGAAGGTAGTGGAATAATCTGGCAGTGGTGTAGCCTTCTTGAAAGTCATCATCCTAAATTTCAAGTGAAGTGAGACAGTATGGTTGTGTGATTTTTTTTCCTGATAATATTCAGCGACTTGGATGCAGGTGAAAAGTTAAGAGGAGCATTGCTTTTAACCAGAACTAGAGATTAGCTAGAAGAACATAACAGAAAGGGGAGGGGGAAGGGAGAGAGAAAGAGAGAGGAAAGAGATAGTTAAAGGTACGGACAAGGGAGTGGCTATAATGTGGAACCATGAAGTCTAAACTGGGCAAACGAGAAAGTGAGACCTCGATAGGTTAATGGATAGACAAAGAGTATTTTAATCTATGAATTACATGTTACAAGACTGCAGAATACTTGAAATGGAGGTTTCTGTGGTGATGGATTTGTTATTGATTCCAAAGTTTAGAGTATAAACGTGTGAGTTGTTTCCAAGGTAGGATAGAGGAAAAAGGAGATAAGGTGTTAGGGAGACAATGACATCCGTATAAATGTTGTCATCACCAAGAATGATGACAGGAGTAGTAGTGGAGGGAATGAGACCAACCCCGGTACTGGGGTCTTCAACAGATACAGATTACAGGTACAAGGAGACCTTACCAAGAGGTAAGTTCTGATGATGTTTGTGACAATGGACAGGCCAATTCTGAAGAAGAAGAATGAAGAATAAGCAACTCAACTTTCACACCACCAGACCCTGAGGTTCTTGGAGTCAGAAAGAGCCAGTTATGGTCCATAAGAGAAGCACAGGATCATCTCTTCAGAGGCATCACATATTCTTGATCACATAACATTATGTGACTAATGGCTTCCTTCCTCCAGCAGACTTGTTTCTGAATTATTTAGGTCATGTCCTCAAGAAAACACTGATATGGATGAATATAGTCAAAACAAATATGCTCAGTGTACAAAGGAAATTCCAAATGAGGCTAATCTAAATTAGTTTTAACATGAAATTTATTGAAATGAATGCAGACTGGCATAGCAGAAGGTTACAAACTTTGGAACATGAAAGAATTATCTGTGTATGTCTTTTCAGCCATTTCCCTACTTTTCTTCGTGTAAATCACTAAATGCCTCTGAGTCTTGGTCTGCCCACCTAGACACTAGACCGTATCTCTTTGCAGAACTTCTGTAAGGATTAAAGTAGTTTCTGTAAAATAATCTACACCATGACAATCACATAGCAGGCTCTACATAAACAATAAGAATTATACTATTGAAAGGATATGACTTTATTATTTTTATTATATATTACTGAATATACATATACAATTATTTTTATTTTTGGTTGTGTCTTATAATATTTATTTCTTTTATTCATTGTTAAAATACCATAACAATACTTAGCAAATATATCTATTTTGTGTGATAGATGACAACTCTGAAATAATTATAACTTATTTTAATTTTTAACTACAAGTCCAAACATCACAAGATATACTATGTATACTATATATTTTCCTAATATAAAAAATAATAAACAATTCCTGTAATATCTCAAATATAGAGATTTAATTTTACTTATGAAAACAATGTTCTTAAACACATTTCTCATAATAAAATATTTATTCCAAATTTCTGATGACAAAATTCTTCCCATTTCTGCTTAAAAATCAATAAATAAGCATGGAATACAGGATGATGAATTACGTGCAATTGTAAATGACCATTTTCTATCAGAATCTAGGAATCATGGGCAAATTGCAATAGAAAACATTTCAATGTGTATTACCTACCATGGCTGTGTAACAAATTACTTCAAAACCTAGCAGCTTAAAACAACAAACATATATCTCACACAGCTTCTGAGGGTCGGTAATCTTGGAGCAGCTTAGCTGCAAGATTCTGGCTCAGGGTCTTTCATGAGCTTGTCAGTCATGGATTCATTTTCTCAAGTCTCAATTGGAGGTGGAGAATCCACTTCCAATCCCCCTCATTAGTTGTTGGCAAGTCTCAGTTCCTTTCTGGCTGTTGGCCAGAGATCTCCATTCCTGGCTATGTGTGCCTGTCCATAGGCTGCAGTAGTTATGTGGTAGCTGGCTTCCTCCTGGCCAATGATGAGAGAGAGATGGAGAGGGAAGAAAAGAGAGAGACAGAGAGAGATAGAGAGAAATGTCCAAGAGAGAAATGTCCAAGAGAGAAGCCAAGGCTTTTATGGCCTGACGTTGTAAGTAACATATGATCACTTTTGCTGTGTTACGCTGCACAGACTAATTCCAGTGCAATGTGGAGGAGATAACACAAGGGTATGAATACCAGGACGTGGGGATCAAGAGGAGCCATCTTGGATGTTGGCTAATGCAAAATGTAAAGTAACAAGGCCAACTTTTCTACATTTACTTTTGAAAAAAATGGGAAAAAAATTAGGAATTTTCCTAATTTTATCTATTTGCTTTTCTCACCTTTGCAATGTAGATGTAGATGTAGACTTCCCATTTCAAACCAACCCAAACCCAGCATGACACACGGTTGGTTAGTCTTGGAATATTTAATGTGTTCTTTAAGAGTTTAAGAGTGCCAGTGAGATGACCTTTTGTCAAATATTTAGAAAGGTCTACCTAGATTATTGCTTTTCAATTTAAGTCTCTCCAGAGACTTCTGTTGTGGCTTCTGTCATGAAAAGAGAAGTCCAAATGGTTCAAAACCACCCCAACTTGCCTAATATTTGAATATTGTTCTTATTTTCTTGTTCTCCAATAATCTTTTTAGTTTTTCTTCTTCTTAAAATGATCCATCCTTTTGTATATCCTATAGCCACTATCTTTGATGATATCATGCAACAGTCATCAGCATTTCATAAACAATTCTCTTTAACTTCTGAAGTGTCTGAATTATCCTGGAAGAGCTCAATGGCAGCAAAAAGAGGATTGTAAGCTAGTATTAGATGATAATAAGCAAAGTTTGTGCAGAGTAGGAGTTCAGAAAAGTGAGATAAAACCACCCAGTGACTTTACGAAATGAGCAATTTTCACAAGGATTTAGCTCTTCTTTTTATTATCCATATTTGCTTTAAGATGGATTCAGAGATTATCTTGGGAAATGTATTATGTGGAATTATAATAACAATGTTCATCCTTGTAACACTTATGATGTGGAGGCATTGTCCTAAGCAATGGACACGTATCATCGCACTTAATTATTACAACAGACCCTCAAGGTATAGAAGAATTTTAATCCAAATATGTCTGACTCTTAAGTCCAAATTCTTTTTTAAGCTAAAATTATCTTTAGGAATCAGCCTAGTATGAACTTCCTGTTTGCTAAGAATAGACCTGGGGCCAATGAGATTAAGATACCTGCTCAAATATGAAGAACATAGAAGTAAAGCTATGATTGAATAATTAGATCTACTAGTCTCCTATTTAAGTACTCTTGAGGATGTACAATAAATTCAACAATACCATCATTCATTCGATGCCTCAATGAATGGAACTATTCATTGGCATTTATTTTAAACCAGTTTATTCCTGCAGTTGTATGTGTGTGGTTTTAAGAAAAAAAAAATCTTAAGCACACAAAATTGAAAATGGAAACAAGACCTTTGTACCTAAGTCCCTCAACTCCTTGTTTGTTTTTTTAGCTGAAAATTATAAATACCTAGAATATCATTCTTTTTTGTACACTTTCAATGGTAGGATCTAAATAGGACTTTTCTTAAGCACAAGATGCAAAAAATCATTACTCTTGTGTACGTATATAGACATAAATATAATTGTAAAAAGAAACAGAACAATGTCAAGCAAATTTTAAATTCAAAACTTTTAGATGGATTCTCTGAATTCACTTTCAAGTCAAACACTTCATGAATCTGTGACATTGATAGAAAGTTTTTTGAAATTATTTCTTAAATGTATAAATCATAAAGAGAGATGTGTGTGTGCATGTATAAAACTTATAAAAGCCATATAATGTCAGTTAACGTGGTATGTATGTACAATATGTAAAGCACAATGCTGCCGACTACACATTATTATATTATACATATAGTGTACATATCGTATGAATTCAATTGTAAAAATGTGTGCCTATGTGCACATTTAAATTAAATTGAACCATATGAAACTGCTATTTTGTCAGTCAAAAATATTCAAACATTGAAAATTTTCATCATATGGATCAACCTAACGTAGTGGTGATTACTTAGAAGTAGAGTTGTAAGACATCTTAATTTACTCTTTATATTTTTTCTATATTTGATAAAAGATCTTTAAGGAATGTGTATTCTTTCAATCATCAGCAATAAGTAAGATATACCTCTATATGAAAAGGAAGAGAAAATTAGGTCAGTTGACTCGTAAATAGGAAGAGCCTCCTCAAAAAACACTAAGGATGAGGCCCACATAGAAAGAAGCATTGGGTATTAAATAAAGCAACATTTGTAAATAGGAGCTCCCTGTTACTTCAGTGTCAGAGTTGGGGATAAGTATGAATGACAAAGCCTTCAGGAACTTCAAGAGGTCTCTCATTCAGAACGGCAAGGCAGGGAACTCTCACCTCTTTTTGCATCTGTTCTCCCTTTTTCCCAGACACCACACACATCTTGAATAATTTTTACTTGGAGGTTATTTCCATTAGAGAACCAAAATCCTTGGTTATTCTAACAGATGCTAGTGGTACCTGCTAATGGCAGTTGCAAAGTTAAGCTACCTTTCAGGTTTTGGATAACTGTACTCCTTCTTCCTCCTCACGAGAAAGAAGAACTAATGCAAATGCATGTGACATTGCCATTTTTTTTTCCTATTGAGCAAGACTCCAAAGCGCATAAACAGGTTACGCTGCTGGAAATCTTTAATTGCCATTTCCTGACACTACCAGCTGGCTACTTAAAACTTCAATGCTGGGCTTCGAGAGGGCTGACTAGAGGAGTCCAGTGCTTGCTTCCTCCACAAAGAAAAACCAAAATAGTGAGGAGATAATCACATTTGAACAGACAATCTAAGAGAGAGCACTGGAATTGAACAGAAAAGTGTTAGGAAACACCTAAGGCAAATAAGGAGAGAAAAGGGACACAGCCTGCTTCACGGGGATTGGTGATGAGCCTTTCCAGGCTCCCCATGTAGAGAAAGGGTAAGTGAGAGACCTCCAGTGGTCTATATTGCCACCACCGACTCCCGCAATCCTAGCAATGGGAGAACTCCTGAAACTAACATAGGGAGCTTCCTGCAGACTACAGGACAACATTGCTCCAGAGAGGGAGCTCACACTGGGTCCCACAGGCATACTGAGTCCTAAGCAGCTACAGCACAGTGCCATTTTGAGAACCCAGCCCTTACCAGACTGCATCCTGCCCCAGGGCCCAATAGCCCATGCATCCCCATATCCCTGGAGGCCCACTGACATCTTCACCTGCAGCCATAGCCAATGATGACTGCTACTGCCATAGCTGAAGTGCAATCCATTGGCAGCAACCTCACTGTCTCCAGGAGAAGGGCTGCTACACATTTACAAGCATGCTGAGGACAGGCTACTCTGCCCACAGCTGCCACCTGGAGCTGAAACATGTGTTCCTGGGCTGCCTGTCTATGGCTGCTGCCACCAAAAGTAACCCTGTCTTCCCAGCAGCTGCTACTGCCCCACTCAAGCATTTCACTGGAGGCCTGGGGATCACCCCACCCCTTCCTACCACAGCCAGTGCTGTACATATAACCAAGGGACATGGGGACAGGACCCCACAGTCCAGCTCCAGCCCCAAATACCTGAGCATGCCATCCAGGGGCCTAGGGATTGCCCAGTCCTGTCTACCACCATTGGCACATGATCACTTCTTCCAGGGGCCTGAGATTGGGTCCACCCAACCTGCTGCTACCAATACTGCTGGCAACTACCTGCATGCACCACATGCAAGCCTGGGAACTAGCCTGCTGAGACTGTTGCAGCCACTGCCAACATCGGCATGGACTACTTGGGATCAAGAGGGCTTTCCCACCACTGATAGTGCCATTGTCCATGCTATACATGCTGCTCAGTGTCCTGAGGTCCCACCCACCCACCTGCCCATTGTACCCATGGTCACCATATGAGCAAGCTGCCTAGAGGCCCCAAAATTGGGCCACCTGGACCTGCTAACACTGGTTCCTGTGTACAGCACCCTGGGGCCCAGGTACAAGCAGTCTCAGCCCTCTGGGGCCAATACTGGGGCCTGAGAACTGGCCTACCCGCATCCCCATCTCCAACAAAATTTCACCATATCCTGCACTAACAACCAAACTTTAAGCCATGGTGGAAATCACAGACTCCACTAAAGCTCTTTATATCTGAAGAAAATACACAAACTACATTACTGAATGCACCTAGAAACAAAGCCAAAATACCCTGCCCAACCAACCCCATAGATACATCTTTAGGAAATCATCCTCCCCTCTGCAAGCAAATCCAAAAAATTGGAAGAAGTGACTGTTACACTGGATATGCAGATATCAATGAAAAAAAATAGGAAACATGCAAAAGCAAGGAAAAATTGGTAAAGGTACACAATAATTCTCCAGCAACAGGTTTGAATTAAAAAAAAAAACCATGAAATCCTGGAAAAAGTATTCAAAGTAATAATATTAAAGTAGCTCAGTGAGATACAAAAGAACACAGATAAACAATACAAATAAATTAGAAAAAACAATTCAGAATATGAATGAGAAATTTACCAAAGAGATAGATATAAGAATTAACCAAACAGAAATCCTAGAACAGAATAATTCACTGGATGAAATAAAAATACATTTGAAAGCTTCAACAATAGACTAGGTCAAGCAGAAGAAAGAATTTCAGACTCAAAGAAAAGTCTCTAGTAATAACCCAATCAGATTTTTTTTTAAAACAAAATGGATAAAAAAGAATGAGCAAAATCTGTGTGAGACATGGGATACCAGAAAATAGCCAAATATTGAATTTTTTGTGTCTCGGAATGTGAGGAGAAAACTAAAGGGACAGAAAACCTATTTAACAAAATGATAGTTGAAAAATTCTCAAGTCTAGCAGGAGATTTAGATATCCAGATGCTGGAAGCTCAGAGATTCCCAAATAGATAAAACTCAGAAAGATCTTCTCCACAGCACATTATAGTCAAACTCTCCAAAGTTAAAGACAAAGAGAAATCTAAAAACAGCAAGAGAAAACATCCAGTCACTGATAAGGGAACAACCATCAGACTAACAGTAAATTTCTCAGTGGAAACTATAGCCCAGGAGAAAATAGGATGATATATTAAAAGTGCTGGCAGACAAAACCTGCCAGGCACAGATACTATACTCAGCAAAGTTATCCTTCATAAATGAAGGAGAACCGACATCTTTTGCAGACAAACAAAAGCTGAGGGATTTCATCACCACTAGACTGGCCCTGTAAGAAATGCTTAGGGGAGTCCTGAATATGGAAGTGGAAGGACAGTATCTACCTGCAAGAAAACACATGGAAGTATAAAACTCACTGTTATATCAGATACATAAATGAGACAGAGAAAGAAGTTAAATATTACCACTAGAGAAAACCACAAAACCACAATGATAAACGATAACAGAGAAAGAAAGGAAGAAAGAACATTAAAAAAAAACAGAAATCAATTAATAAAATGATAAAAAAAATAAGCCCTCACATATCAATAATAGCTTTGAACCTAAATGTATTAAACTTTTCACTTATCAGATACAGACTTGCTGAATGGATGAAAAAAATATGACCCAACTATTTTCTGCCTACAAGAAGCTCATCTCACATATGGACTGAAAGTAAAAGGATGGAAAAAGATATTCCATGCAAATGAAAATCAAAAGCAAGAAGAATTGGCTATACTCATATCAGATAAAGAAGACTTTAAGTCAAAAACAGTAAAAAGAGACAAAAGACTTTCATTATATAATGAAAAAGGAATCGATTCAACAAGAGAATGTGACAATTGTATATATGCACATATATATGACAATTGAATATATGCACCCAATATCAGAATACCCAGACACATAAAGCAAATACTATTAGATTTAAAGGGAGAAATAGACTCCAAAACAATAATAGTTGGGGACTTCAACTCCCCACTTTCAGCATTAGACAGATCATCTAAACAGAAAATTAACAAAGAAACATTGGATTAAACTGCGCTTAAGACTAAATGGACCTAACAGACATTAACAGAACATTTCATTCAGCAACCACCAAATATGCATTCTTCTAATCCACCCATGAAACATCCATATGTTAGGACACAAAACAAGGCTCAACAAATTTTAAAAATCAAAATCATATCAAGTATCTGCTCAAACTACAAAGCAATTAAACTATTAATAGAAATTAACAATAAAAGGAACTTTGAAAACAGTACAGATACATGGAAATTACACAACTTGCTCCTGACTGACCATTGGATAAAGGGATAAATTAAGGAGAAAATCATAACATTTCTTAAAACAAATGAAAATTGATATGCAACATATCAAAATCTGTGGAATACAGCAAAAGCAGTGCTAAGAGGGAAGTTTATAACAATAAATGCCTACATCAAAAAAGTAGAAAATTTTCAAATAAACACTCTAATGATGAACCTCATGGAACTAGAAAAGAAAGAATAAACCAAACTTGAAATTATTTGAAGGAAGGAAATAATAAAGATCAGAGCAGAACTAAGTAAAATAGAGACTAAAAACCAATACAAAGGATCAATGAAATGAAAAGTCAGTTTTTTAAAAAGATAAACAAAACTGATAGATCTCTAGCTAGACCAACCAAGAAAAAAAAAAAAAGACCCAAATACACAAAATCATAAATGAAAGGGGAAACATTACAACTGATACCACAGAAATACAAAAGATTATCTCAGACTGTTAAGAACAACTATACACTAACAAACTGAAAAGGAAATGGATAAATTCCTAGACACAGACAGCCTAGCAAGATTGAACCAGGAAGAAATAGAAATAGCAAACCTGAACAGACCAAAAATGAGTAATGAGATTGAATAAGTAATAAAAATTCTATCAAAAAGAAAAATCCAGAACTGTTGAACTCTAGCAAACTTACAAAGAAGAACCAATGCTCCTCAAACTATTCCAAAAAATTAAAGTGGAGGGAATTCTCCCTAGCTCATTCTATGAGGTCAGTATTAGCCTGGTACCAACACCAGGCAGGGACACAACAAAACAGCAAACTACAGGCCAATATCCCTGATGAATAGAGATGCAAAAGACCTCAACAAAATACTAGCAAACTGATGCAACAGCACAGCAAAAAGATGATTACACCACGATCAAGTGGGCTTTATTCCAAGGGTGCAAGGATGGTTTAACACTGCAAATCAATAAATGCGATACATCACATCAACACAATGCAGGACAAAAACCATATGATCATCTCAAGAGAAACAGAAAAACACTTGATAATATTCAATATCCCTTTATGATAAAAACACAAAAAACTAGGCACAGAACAAGCACACTTCAATGTAATAAAGGCCATATACGAGAAATCCAAAGCTAAAATCATACTGAATGGGAAAAGCTGGAAGCCTTTCCTCTAAGAACTGGAACAAGACAAGGCTGCCCACTTTCACCAGTCCTATTCAACCTAGTATTGGAAGTCGTAGCTGGAGCAATTAAACAAGAAAAAGAAATAAAAGGCATCCAAATTGGGAGAGAGGAAGTAAAATTGTCCCTATTTGCAGATGACATGATTTTATATCTAAAAAACCTGGACTCCACAAAAACCCCTTAGATATGATAAATAAATTCAGTAAAATTGCAAGATACAAAATCAACATACAAAAATCAGCAACATTTCTATACCCCAAAGTTAGCTAGCTGAAAAAGAAATCAAGAAGGCGATTCCATTTACAATAGTTACAAAAAATTAAAATGCTTAGGACTAAATTTAACCAAGGAAATGAAAGACTTCTACAAAGGAAACTGTAAAACACTGATCAAAGAAATTTAAAAAGACACCTAATGGGAAGACATTCCATGCTTATGAATTAAGGTTGTTAAAAAGACCATACTACCCAAAGCAATGTACAGATTCAATGCAATCCTTGTCAAAATACCATGTTATTTTTCAGAGAAATAAAAAAAATCCTAAAATTCATATGGAACAAAAAAAGGGCCAGTTTAGCCAAAGTAATACTGAGCCAAAAGAACAAAGCTGGAAGCATCACACTACCTGACTTCAAAATATATTACAAGGCTATATTAACCAAAACATAAGGGTATTGGTATGAAAACAGGCACATAGATCAATGGAACAGAATAAAGAACGCAGCTATAAATCCATGTATTAGCCAACTGATTTTTGACAAAGGTGACTATAGTTAACAACAATGTATTGTGTATTTCATAATAGAAGAGAGCATGTGAAATGTCCCCGGCACAAAGAAATGATAAATACTCAAAGTGACATATATGCTAAATTCTCTGACTTGATCATTACACGTTCTATGCATGTAACAAACTATCACGTGCACCCCATAAATATGTACCAATATCTTACATCAATAAAAATTTAAAAAAATAAAAAATACTTCAATGCTCAGTGCCTAGGCATCTGGCAATCCATCTCATACAGGCTTGGTGGGTGAAGGTTCCATTGTGACTTCAGAAGTCCCCCTTGAATAAAGGGTCTGTGAAGATGGCACCAGGCATTTTCTCTCCAATATGTACCATAACTGGT
Source organism: Propithecus perrieri (assembly GCA_963574695.1). Lineage (NCBI taxonomy): Eukaryota > Metazoa > Chordata > Mammalia > Primates > Indriidae > Propithecus > Propithecus perrieri. Next base: position 32,692 of record CAUYRB010063443.1, read on the forward strand.
CCCTAGGACACACTTGTCCTCCTCCCACCCCCAAACTTAGTGACAGTACAAAGTTGGTCCCTTTTCTCAGCTTAGCTAATGCAGGGCAACGGCACAGTCTCCTCTCTTTATAATTCGCAAACTGAAGTCAGGCTGTCCATTGTGTCTAACAAATGACTATGCATACCAAGCCCTCCAAGTGGTGCTTGAAGCTCTCCTCATATGGCCAGAGATGAGGAGGAAGCACCCTCTCCCCTGCCCAATGGCAACGGGAGGCCCCTTCAGGCCTTTGAAACTGAATGCTGTACCAAGCGTCTCAGACTCAGGTTTTGTCCATCTTCTTGATAAACCCTCCACAGGTAGATCAGCACCTCCATTAAGGATGTGAGGCATTTAGTACAAATATTTTATTTTTGTCCTTTGGGGTTTTGGCCAAACCAATGACAAAGAACTCATTTTAGTTTGCTATTAAACATGTCAATTTATAAAAGAAAAATAAATCTTCCTTAGACTTCAGTACTTTATCTTTTATTCATAATGAGTTGGCATGCACAACATCTGGGGCAAGATATTTTGTCATAACCCTAACCTAAAGATCAGATTTCTGTCTTTTCTGAGAGAATCTGGAGCATTGGTACTCTGCAAGGCGGCAGCTGCTGCAGATCTCAGTGTGTGCAGTTTCGTGACACAGTCACTCGAAGTTAGCAGGGACTGATTATCCAGTTGTCCATGGGTCATTGTGGTTTTGAAGCCCTGATAAAGCATTGGTATTTGTTTAAAGAAAATCCTGTCATTACAGTTCTATAATTTTATCTTGAGCAGACGCCTATATAGAAATCTTTCAATAGTTATTATTTTTGAGAGCATTGGTATAGTCGGAGAAAAATATTCCTGCAAAGAGAAATATCCTAAATTTGCTAATATATAACTTCTGGGGCTTTTTAAACTAGAAAAGATGAAATGACAGAGTGTCACTCAACATGGTAATTCAGAACAGACCGAAAAAAAAAACGCGAACGTTTGAAAATAAGAGCAATAATATTAGATAATATCATGATTATGGTGATATCATTGTACATATTTATGGTTGAATAAGTCCATCTAATTATTCTGACTTCATCTTTTCTTGGCATGCAATGATTTCTGTCAATTTACAGAAAACCCGGTAACTACATGAGAGGAAATTTACAGCTGAGAATGCTGAAACAGAGGAGCAAACATTAGGCAGCAATGCATGGCTCCTTGAAGTTAAACCCTGCAACCATTTACTCTGCACCATTCTGGCAACTCTTGTGACCTGACCGGTGCATCCTGGTGTGAGTCAGTAAGGTTCCTACTAACAATTGTAGGCGAACTGATTGTGAATCAGTCCAAGGCTAGAGAGAGAGAGAAGCTATACAAGACATAGCTCTAAAAATAGCAGTCCTTTACTAAGCATCTACTGTACGCAAGCTATGGTATCCTGTTAGGGACACTGGGGTGGAGGGATGGTACAGGACATATTCTCATATGGTACTTTATTAGGGAGAAACTGATATACACATAAATAATCCCAATTTAATAATAAGGAAAATTTTGCCAGAGGGCTGATGTGGGAGAGGCCACCTCCCAGGCTGGAACTGTCAATCCTGGTATGAATATGGACAGATTTTAAAGTCCCATTCTAGAATCTCAGTGAAAATTACAGAGTCCTTGTTACCACTGAGTGTTTATAACAGTAACAAAACAATTCTAAGCAGATCAATGTCCAAAGGATCTGGGCCTAGAATTACTGCCCCCCGCCTGACATCATTTCAAAATGGGCTTGTTCACTTGGCCCATCCAACTGAGATGCAAAGATAAAAACTATTCATTTGGTTTGTTAACCCCAGGTCAAGAAACTCTATTTGACCAAACAAGAAATGGTTTGCTTAGTTGAGAAATTCATTTAAAATTAAAAAATAGATATATTAGAGGAGAATTAAATGCACATCATATGCATACAGGTTTGACCTTAAATAGGTATGTTTGATGTACTTTATGTTTTTTAGACATGCCACTTAACCTGTCAATCTCGATTTATTTATCTCTGGAATGGCCTGTTATGAGGAAGTATAGAATATTTTAAAAGTGCCTATGACAGTGCATTGCACATAAGTATTCTGTATTTGATGCTCAAAATGAAAATAGAATGCCAAGGTTCTGTGTTGTCCCAAATTAACTACATATACTCATGTAGTCACTCATAAATATTCATTGAGTGGTTATTATTGCTAAACATTCTTTTGGGTATTAAGGATTCAGAGATGATAAACTGACACAGTTTTTAAAGGGTTTACATACTAGTTGGGGAAAACACAGCAACAAATGAACAAACAAGAGCATGATATGGAAAAATGTAACAAATTTTCTATGCCTAGGCATATCATAAATATTAAAGAAATCACGAATATATTAAGCTATGGCTATTGTGTAAATCTAGTATAAATTGGAAATTCCCCTCTGTTCGAACACTTACAACCTTTAGTTAAGGATAAGGAGTTGCAGATTATGTTAATGTGTCACTGGCCAAAATTCCCTTTTTCTCCTTTTACGGCTCTTCTTCTTCTCCACTTGCATGTTCCAATTTCATTTTATGTCCCATTTCTCATTTCCTGTTGTCAGAGCTGGAAGACTAATTATCTTGGTCTCTATTTGTTTGAAGTTCAGACTGTAATCCCAGCTACTTGGGAGCCTGAGGCATGAGGATCTCTTGAGCCCACATGTTCCATACCAGCCTGGGCAACATAGCAAGACCCTGCCTCAAAAAATTTTGTGTAGAAAAATAAATAAATAAGTTCCTGCCATAGTATATAGTTTCTAATACTATTCTCCCGTTAGTCTATCTCTTTATGTCCCTAATTACTTTTGTTAAAATCTGCGAGATATTGTATATTCTATCTTGCAAAACCTTTGTTTAAAACATCTTTGGAAGCTGTGATAAAGATGATTTCCTATCCGTATATTTATGAAGAAAAATGAAATGGATCTTCTCGTTGGGTGTTAATCAGTATTAACCTACAATAGCTCAAAAGGCTTTTATTCCCTTAGTAACTTCAAATCTCACCCCAAACAACTCTCAAAGCCAGCTGCAGTGGCTGAATTTTAAAACTATCATCTGACAACAAAAACTTACTGGATGGGCCTTTTCTATTTAAAATCGCATTTTCATGGAGTATTAATAGAAATGTTTTTCTCTGTTACCTTGATTAATATCTAAGTTCTGGTTCCAGATGTCAGAACATGATAAAAATCCATGGCACAGACATAGGACTGCTTATTAATGTACACTGAGTAACTTTTGTGAAATAATATTTTGTTAAAACTGGCACCCATTAAGATGTGTCAGAAGAAGATTAAATATAGCTCAATGAATTTCTTGGTGTTTCTACTTTTGCAAATATTAATCACTACATAAGCAGAATTTAGAAATGTGATCATGGTATCAGTTTTACTTCCATAGTCTCCTAGTCAATATCCCTGCCTGCAATTTCACCCACCACTAATATGTCTTCTATAATGAGCCATTATCTTTCTTTTTAATAATGTATTCATTTAACAATTGCTAATGTTAGAGGAAATTTTACACTGCGATGGATTTAAATTTTTAACACCTTCGAAGATTAGCTCCAGGTTAAGACAATGTCACAAAGCTGGCTCTCTGATTAATTCACAATGATCAATTCACAATCTGATCAGTTCACAGCGATCAATTCAAATGATTTATGGCATGCAATTAGTTTAACAGTGCAATTATTTGGATTATATGTTTCTACACTCGAAGAGTAAATTAACGCATAGAGATAACAAAAGGTGTTCACTGAATTCGTGGTTGATGGCTAGCACATATTACAGAAATGTTGAAATAGAGAAGGAATGATAAGGCTGGGCAATCAGAAGAAAGTTAAATGGTCTGTCTAAGACACTGACTAGGCAGTAGATTCATAATCTTGCTCACCTCCATTGCAGGTTTCTTCTGCTTCAGTAGAATAATTATTTATATAGGTCACTAGGCGTTGTATAGGATTTGTTGTTGGTGAGTTGACAAAATTGGTCCCAGTACATTTGCAATCATGGATTCCTTTTGCTTGGTTGACCATCATTATTGCCACTGAATCCTCTGTGGCCTCAATTACCATGATGTAGAGAACAAGGTTTCTTGGAAGCATGGAAATTATCTGTTTTGTCTCCACGGTTCTTTCCCTATTCTCTTTCTAAAAAATTAATTAGGATTATTTTGATCCTATGTAAATATACTTTATCAGTTCCCCAAGATAAAATCCAGATGACATAAAATGGACATTTAAGGCTCTCTGATTTCTAGTTTCATGAAAACATTATTTTCTCAGGTATACAAAAATCCTTGCAATTTCCTGAGTACTTTTCCACAATCTGTTCTCTTTCTGGCTCTCTTCTTCTTAGTATATCCTTCAAGATCTAGCTCCATGCTGCCCTCTAGGTGAGGCCTTTCATGAATAGTCACTAGCTTTTCTGTGCTCTCACAGTTCATGCCAATATTATATAATGTTTAACAGTCAAAAGGTCATTTGCCTACTGATCCACATTCCACACCGTGCTGCAAGCCGCTAAAGCCTTGACAAAGTTATCTTCTGCTTTGGTTTTTCTGCACTTCATGTGGTTCCTGGTTCTGCCCTATCTGAAACTCTCCCCTTAACACCTGCTTTGAGATATTCCTGTCTCCTTTAAACTAGATAAGTCTCCTTAGGTGTGTGGCCCTGGTGATCTGTGTAACATACACACACACGCATGCACACACAGAGTGGCGGAAAGTTGGTGTGAGTAGGAAAAAAATATTCATAATCTTGGGGCGGGGGAGGGAAGGCCTTCAGCCTTTATTTCCATTACCATTAGAATAAAATTGTGTATTTATTAAAGATGGAATTCTAGGCTATAAATCTGGGAAAAGATTTTTCAAATGCGCATTTTCAAAACAAAGTTTGGTGATAATGCCATAACGAGCTTTGGTTTTTATAATGAATATCCCATCGTGTTTAGTTGCTGCACATTTAGTGGCAATGTACTATAACCTGTCATTAATAAACATATTACAGTTAAAACATTTGGCAGAATATGGTCCAGCAATAATAATAATTTGCACTCATAGCTCAAAACTAATAGCTCAAAGCACTTCACAATGTGCTGTTTAATTTCTGCTCATTCCCATATGCTACTTATTTAATCTTCATTCATTCTGCAAGTTATGTGAGTATATGACTTTCATTAAAATAATAAAAATAAATGAAATAGAAAACTGAATAGTCTTTTATAACTATCTAGAGTAGCTAGAGAGCTGGTGTCAGGGATGGGGAACGTTATAAGGAATATTTGTATTTTCTTTAAGCGGAAGGATCAGGTAAGGTTGAAGCAAAAATATTCTTGTGAATTAACTGCTAATTTAAGTAATTAGATTTACCTGGGTCTTGAGAGTCAAGTTGCTGAGAATGAATGAAGAGGCTTTTTTAATGGAGGAGAGAAGCAAAGCAGCAAGTGCTATGGCAACAGTTATGGAAACTGGCTGGAAGATCTATCTGTAGGGTTACAAGACCTATCATGAAATCTCAATTTTCTGCTTGGGAATCTCAGGATTTCTTCCCTCTGCACCTTGCTTGTGAATATACATTCAAACGGAAAACCAGGGTCTCTGGCTGTGCTTACCTTGCTTGGTTTCTTTCCCTCGGAATCACCGTCCTGCACCAGCTGCACCAGACCTAAAATAGAGTTGGTTCAAATACTTTTGTCCATTTTTTCTACTTGTTTTAGAGTGAGAGGGTAAGTTCAGCCCCTGCTACTCCCTGACTGTAAGTGGAAGTCATTCCTTTTAGTAAATATACATTTATTCAGGTGTTCTTTCTTCTCATCTTAGGTCTGGCACACTATGTTTTGCAAGAATTTTTTTTTTGCATCCAAACTGTAAAATTTATTTGTGTATCATTTTTTCTTAATATCCTCTTATTATAAATTTTTTAAGTCCCAAGTCTCACTGTTTTTTCGAAAAAAAATGCTTACATTTTCTGTCTGAAAGAATTTATAAAATATTTTGATATGTTGAATAAAATGCATTGTGACTATGCCCAAAGGAAAAATCCTGATACAAATTTTGCAGTAATAATAAAACTAATTGCAGTTGTCATGCACAATTACATGGAAAAATAACTTTAAATATTTTTTAGGAGACTACGCTACAGTTTATTCATTTATTTATTTTTATGTCATGTTTATTTTTATTTTAATCTTTCAGGCTTTTTAAGATCCAGTGACTGGGGTTTACAGAGCACTAACTATATATTTTTTAAAAGATTTAAAACATTTTTTTATTATTTTAGAATATTACTGCGGTACAAATGTTTTGGGTTACATAAATTGCTTTTGTACTGTTTGAGTCAAAGTTGTAAGTGTGCCCATCTCCCAGATAGTGTGCATTGTACCTGTTAGGTGTGAATTTACGCATCCCCTCCTCTTCCCTCCCGCCTGCTTCATTTCCAACGAATGTTATTTCCACATGTGCGCATAAGTGTTGATCAGTTAGTTCCATTGTAATGGTGAGTACGTGTGGCATTTGTTTTCCCATTCTTGTGATACTTCACTTAGAAGAATGGTCTCAAATTCTTAAAGTCTGCAGGGTCTGTTGTGATTTCCCCCTTTTCAATCCTGATATTTGTGAATTTATACCTTCTCTCTTTTTCTTTGATCAGTAGAGTTAGAGTGATCAAGTTTGGCTCTGCTATTTTGGTGTATTATGTTTTCCTTTTCTGTTTCAGAAATACACACTCTTTGGCTAAACCCAAAGTCAGTGATGAGGGCAGGGAGAAGAGGAATGTGAATGAATGTTTTTGAAATGGTAATTCATCTCTCACACTAAGTTGCCTCTTGTTCTGATGCCCTGTCTCCAGGAATTTGTCTCTCCAATGACTCATATATGTGTACCGCTTGACCACAGGATGAGCACTGTTCCATTTCTTCATTTTTGTCTCTGGTGTTTTGGGATTATAGAGAAAAACTACAACTAAACTCAGTGGTAGTGAAAACTGAGCTAAAATGGAATATTATACGCCATTGTCCCAAATCCTCCCATTCAGGAAAGCTTTCTTGGGCATAAGCACCACTCAACCATCAACTTTGGGATCTTTTCTTTTTTCCTGAAAACTCTTCTCTACCCACCCTCCACTCTTCAATCCAAGACTATCAGTGGCATTCTTTGGCAAGATAATCTAGTTCTCTCTTCGCCTTGTCCTTTACAGGCTAAATATACAAGACCAGAACTTTCTCAACCAAAAGGTCCCATCAAGGCTCATCAAGTGTTTTCTCAGAATGACATCAGTTTACCTCAGAAACACATACTACAATTATACATTCCAAAATTTTTCCTAAATAGCATTTTGTGTCTTATGCTGCATGTGGGTACTTGTTCTCTCTCCTGCTTAAAATTGGTCAATATCTCTTTATCACACACATAAATACACACATTAACAGAACCACATACACACAAATACATATAATGCATATATAACAAAAGCATTGATACATTGATGTACATACATCCATGTTAATAGTTGTCAATAGAATAAATTTGGAAGGATATAAACATAATTTTAACAGTGATTTCTTAGGCAGAATGGGAGTGTGGGAGGTGATGAGGGGGAAAAACACATCTACTTTTTTTTTTTTTAATTCTTTTTCACTGAGCTTATAATACTTTTTTTTTCTTAAAATAAGTGTATCTAAAAATCTGTGCCTATTCTGTGTTCCATTTTATTTTAGGTGCCTTTCAAGTTGAAAAGAATACTAAAAAAAAGGAAAGATAACTGAAATTTGTTCAAAGCACTGTCTCATAAGAAATATTACAATTTCTTAGAGAACAGCTCTGAGTTTTTGCCCACTAATAAGTCAATAATACTGGAATTTCAGGGAAACATATGACATAATATTTTGGAGGTTGGGGGATTATTTTGTGATATTTCATGAGTCCTGTAAGTGCACACCTAGAAATGAGGTCTATCACTGAGCTAAGTTACTCTTTTATTCTAAGAAGTTTGTTCCTTAGACTCCTGTCATTTAACACAGATTTCAGCACATCTTCTCTGAGGGAAGAGTCTGCAGCCCCATGGCCTTGAGGCTCCCAAACACAAGTTTCAATCATGAGGAGGGTAGGAAAAAAAGCCTGAGTTCTGAATTCAGATAAATTGGAGTTTTACACACAGCTCTGCCACCTGACCTTCTGTGTTTTATCATGTCGCTCTAAGCCCCCCATCATCTGTGAAAGGTGGATGATCACTTTCCAGATTTTGTGGAGATGACTTCAGGTGAGGGAGGAAAGCAGGGGGCTCAGCCCTGTGCTATAGCTCTGAGAGGCCACTCTATGTGGGACCTCTCCTTGCCTTTTCTTCACTCTCAATCAGCTTCCTGAATTACAGATTATATCTGCAGTTTCCTAGTTTTCTATCTCTGGGGCCCACTGTGATCCCTTAGTCCTTTCTGCAAGGGAGTCCAAAAGTACTAATGAATTTTAATATCCAAAAATATTCACATAAAAAGCTAAAATCTTCGAGGTACTCAGAGTAGGCACATGATTGCCCTATCTTTGCTTTGTCTTCCCCCAGTCTTCTGTCTACACCTTTCAAGAAGGAATAATTTTGCAATACATATTCAGATTATGATTCTGTTTTAGCTATTTTAAATACATAAATACTTTGTTGTTGCCCATTTAGGCATTATAGCTTCCTTATTTTATTCTTCTCTGTTCTTTCATGTGAGTGAGCAGAATGGGATAGGTGTGGACTCTTAATTTTTGTTTCAATTAAATAATAATCACTTGAATTGGATTCTCTTTTCCTCCTGATAAATATTATTTTTGTTTCTTTCATGAGAGAACACACTGACAGTTTAGGTTGCTATATATTCTAATACTGATATTTTTTTCTAGACTTGTGTTTTGTAGATTGTCTGCTGAAAGTATAATTCATTTTGACATTTTCTTAAAGACACATATACAGCCCCTGAATCCTCTGCTCTTGGTCTATCTCAGGATAAAATGTCTGCAAATGGTCCCATTTGTTTGCAGAAAGTTCAGAAGTCTCCAAACAATCTTTTCTCTCCTCAACATAAATATAAGCCAGTATTAAATTTATTTCAATCAGATTAGTGATTGGGTTGGCAGTCTACATTTGGATATCTGTATTCAGCAATCAAATTTCCTGGATTTTAATGAGCTTGATCAAATTTGTGGTTCAAGACCACAAACAAATAATTATTATGTAAGCAATTTTACTTTGTTACTGTACTCATGGAAATGGGAGAAGCTCACTTAGAGTTCAGTGTGGAAGCTTAAAATAAATGGCAGTCTTTAAAACGCCTAAGCTTAAGAGAAGGGCAAATAACAGCTCATTTTCTTCTATTCAGAGTCTTTAGATTCCATCACAACGTTATTTGTATTAGGCATCTTTCTTTAAGTTCTAAATAACTTTGATATTAGGAAGCAATATCTTACAATAATAATAAAAAACCCTCCATATATCTTTAATACTCCTTCAGTCTATCTCATCCTGCATTAAAAACTACAGGAGATGAATTTAAGACATGTGGCGTAAGATCAAGAAGATGATCGTCTAACTGGTGATACATCTACATAATTATATGGATCTATACATATACTTACAAAACCACATTCAATATTCCATATAATGAGGCTCTAATTTGTGTAATGTAAATAAATGAGCTGGGAAGAAAGGAGGATTTGAGTAGCATGGAATAGTTTATACAAAGTCTTAGTTGAAAACATGAGGAGCTTTGCTAAAATACTGTGGAAATTTAATTAATTGAAGACACATTTGAAAGCCCCAGCTATGGTCTGTGTATCTCGCTGGGAGATTTAGGAGACGCAAAGATGAATAAAGCAGGATTTGTGTGTTTTGGATACTTTAAAATTTAGTGGGACATGTATATGCATAGCTAAGCCCAGGACAGACACTGTGATGAGCACGATAGCAAACTAGCAGACTAGGGAAGTGAAATATTTCAGTCCCATAAGATAAAGTAACCTTTGTTCAGGAAAGAGTATTTGAGTGAGCTCTTGAGGCATTGGTAGAAATTCCATGGTAAGAATTAATGGAAGTTTCCAGGGAGGGTAGTAGGGAGAGGGATCTCATATATTTATTGTATTCACAACCATAGTTAACAACAGACACTGTGTTTCCATGCCTTTGAGTGTAATCCTTTTCCACTCTGATTCTGGGCTCAGCAGACACCTTTCTTAGATTCCATGAGATGTTAGCCAAGTGGGTGTTAGCAACTTGAAAGGTAAATTTCTGCTGGCAATCTTATACAGTTGTACTTGCTCTCTCTTGCCTAGGATAGCCTAATGGGGATGAAAGCCTTTGGAGTAGAGATGAGTCACCACATCCAAGGCCATCCTAGAACATTCAAGAGATAGACAACTCCCTAAATGTGTATGTGAGCCCAGCTATGACCAGAGACCCAAAGAACTGCCTGTTAAAGTCCAGCCCAAATCACTAACCTGCAGATTGGAGATTAATTGTAGTTGTTTGGTATTTTAAGCCAAAACGTTTTGGAAACCATTTGTTTTGCAGCATTATTGTGGCAATAGTAACTGAAGGAGAGATCATTCCAGGCAAAATGAGATAAGAAATGTGTGCCTGTGGTCTTTGCAAAGACATAAACAGTAAACGTAAATAACAGTTATTGAATGGTTATGCTCTATAAGTACGAGTCTCGGTTGCTTTATGTGTACTTGATCATTTCTTGTAATCCTACAACAACCTTCAAACAAATAAATTTCATTATAATCCCTATTTTGTCCACAGGGAAACTGAGGCACAGATACATGTCCTTGCTTAAATAATGTATTTAAGTTCACATAGCTACTAAGTGACAGATATACTAAGCACAACTCAAGAAAACAGTTTGTACGATGTGAAATCTAAATATACATCTGTAACTTACATGGAATTTCGGAGTCAGCAACATCATCAGGTCACAGGTTTAATTTAAACAGTGAAAGGTCAAGATTGTATATAGAATGGATAAAGAGTAGTATAAAAGAAGGGCAAAGAAAAGGCTCGGAGAGCATCAGGAATCCAGGGGTAGACAGAGGTGAAGTAAAAGATAACAGAAAATAAATATGGTCGGAAATAAAGGAAGGGACATAGAAAAGAATGATGAAGGAAGAATGAATTGGGAGGAGCAGAAAGTGGGCAATAGTGTTTCTTGCTCCAGGGAAGCTACTACGACTTAATGACAGATTCATTTCTGCTGATTTCCATAGCCGTAGGAGTGACAGAGGCCAAGCTGTAGTAGATTCAGAAGTGGATGGGAATTTAAAAGTTAAGATATATTTGCACTCCTACTTTTCTTACCTAAGAAGGAAAAAGAAAAAGAAAGAAAAAGAAAGGTCTTATTACCAAAAAGAAATAGGAGAAAAGAAATTACAGAAAAAATATGAAACAATGATGGTTAATGGGATTGAATCACTTTAAAGTAGAAAGGAATGTGAATAAAAATTTAAATGTGATAAGTGAATAGGTAAATAACAACCTCTTTCACTGAGAAAAATGGGAGATGAAAAAAATAGACATACATGCAGGTAAATAGGTACATCAGTATTTTGGAAGGTAAGGGTTTCCATGACTGGTGGACCTTGTCCTTCTGAGTGAAGCAAAAGATTAGTTTCTCTGCTGAAAATGAGAGTCATAGAGGGTGGATAGAGTTATTTAGGAAGATGGATATGATAAAGGAATTAACATAAGGCAAGTAAAATAATCGATCAGCGTTGTTAAAGTTGCAACTGAGTTCGGATACTATGCATCTGTGTGCTACCAAAATGCATAACTGTGTAGTGTCCAGATATCAGATGTGGAAATAAAGGAGGATTTAGGAGTGGTTGGGAAGAAATACAAGCAGGGGAATTAATTAGGCATTAGAAGTTGCAAACAAGAATAGCAGAGTAGACTCTCTTGCTCAAGAAGGTAAGAACAGGAGGGAAGAGGAAAATGAAAAGAAGCACACACCACTACCCACTACCATATCCTATCAGATTTCTCTCTATTCCTTGAAAACAAAAAGTATATTCTCAATCTAGGCTTCTGTTCCACTTATTTCCTCTGTCTGGAACAGCTTTCACTAAGATCTTCACTTGCTGATTCTTTCTCATTAAGCAAATTTTAGCTCAAATGTCACCTGCTCATGGAGGCTACCTCTGTGCACCTTATCTCAGTCACCACCCCTATAAGCCAGGGTAATATCTCTGGCATCATTTTTCTCAATTCCCTTGGGTTTATCATCTGTGCCACTCGCTAGCCTGTGCGTGAGGGCATTTACCTGGTCTCCTTCACCACCATGTCTTTCCTCCTGACCTGGTGCCCAGCACCTTGGAGAGATTCAAGGATGCTTGTTGCCTGATCAGTGTTACGCCCAGAGAATAGAATATCGGAGATTTGACAAGTGGACTATTTCTGAATGAGAAAAAGACCTAGAATATGGCCACAAGAGCAGCTGCTGAAGTGGAGAAGAAGTGAGGACTACTGTCACTGAGGAATCCAAGGATGAGAGTCTAGAGAATTTGATAGAGTCATCACTTGCTTGTTTAAATCATCAAGATTTAGAATGCAGAGGCAGACAATAAACCAGACGGCTCTGCAGCAACTACAGTGAGTTTCCAAGGAAGATGAGACAGCTGAGAAAAGCCGCCAGTGTCACCACCATCCCTGGCTTGCGGGATGCAGAAAAATGATCAGGCTCCATTTGGGGCCTTACAGGGAAGTGTGAATTCCAGAGAGAGCCAGTCCTTAATCAAGACAGAAGTAGTGTCTGAAAAAACTGAGGGTGGAGAAGGGTGTATTTAAAATGAATGATTGGTTCCAGATACACCGTATTGTTCTTCTTTTTTTTTTTCAGGATCTCTTAGCTTAGTTACATCGTGAATAGAATATGATTTTTTAGCGTTTGAGTTAGAGATAACACAGACATGTGGTTGGAAGTGCAGACATTAGTAAATGTAGCCACTCAATAAATGATATTTCAATTAACACATCGATAATGGTAGATCTCATCAGGATCCAGCACGTGTGGCCTTTATTTGATTTCATTTTCTCTCTTGATGAAAATGTTGACTTTTTTTTTTTATTTTGGAATATTACAGGGGTACAAATGTTTTGGTGACATGGATTGCTGAATAGACAACCTACAGAATGGGAGAAAATGTTGACATTTTGATCATGCCCTATGCAATACTGTAGCCAGTAGTCAGATGTGGATATTTAAATTTTGCATGAAATTAGTTAGAATTAAATAAAATTAGATAGTCAGTTTTTCAGCCATACCAGCCACATTTCAAGCACTCAGTGTGGGATAGTATCTACCACACTGGACAATACAGATAGAGAATATTTCTAAAATCACAGAAAATCCTATTGGGGAGCACTGACAGACAAACAGAGCTAGGACCTCTTTTCTGAATTCACTCATCATGCTTCATGCACTTTGACCTTCCAATCTGTTCTATATTTATTCCTCTAAGACACTGATGAATTACTTTAAAATACACATGTATGTTCATTGAAACTTATGTTCTTGGTAAACATGTCGGAACGCCAGGCAACCTTCAGTCCAGGATTTGCAGCCTGCCCTCACTGCCCCAAGCCCAAGTTGTTCGAGTCCCAGTACACCTCCAGCCTACGTCTTTAAGTTATGAAAATGAGTACAGACTAATAATTTCTACAAGAGAAAAAAATTGCTCGGATGTTGCATTTTAGATGATTCAGGCAACAATACATACTTGAAATGAGGAGTGTGGGTATGAAAGGCCAAAATGGAGGTAAATACATTATTCTGGCTCCTCGGGCTCCTGGTTTTATCATTTGTTATTCTTGACTTCGTAAAACATTTTTTTACAAATTTCTTTTTGGTTTTGATTATCAGTGGCATCACTTAACTGTCCATTAACTTTTTCCTTAATTGTCTTTTTTTTTCATAGTTTAGACACCATTTAGCATTTTTCCTTCCTTCTCATTGCAATGACTGTTGGTGAGTGTGCATTTACTGCATTTAGGAATCATAATTAACACATCTTTTTCGCCAGAGTGTAAGCAAACTTATTTTTTAATTAACTTTCTTCTGATGTATGTATAAAGTTTATTTTTAATTCTCCAAAATTCAAATGTGCACCATATCATATATATGGAAGGTAAATATTACAAAAAGAATGTAACTTTTTGATATTACTGATGCATGCACACTTAAAATTTCTAAATATACAATGTGTTAACAGCTTTGCAGTTCATCAGTTTGGAAATTGACAGAATGAGAAAAACAAAAACACAACAAATGTGCATAGCCTTTAAAAATCTTCTTGCTGTTCTTATGTTCAAGAAAGAAATGATGTTAACCAGATGTCAATAACATTGTGCTTCATAGTTTCCTAGAATGTGTTTCTGAAAGTCAATTGATATAGAATTTCAGCCTTTACTTTTTAGCAAATATTCAAAATAGTCATGAATCATATGCAATTTTAGGATCTTTTTACCAAAATCGTATGAGAATAGTATTATTCAAGTGTACTAACAGGTAATGAAGGAAATGGATTCTTTGTTGAGTCTTAAAATCTAGGACCTTTGCTGTTTTCTTATATTTTTTGTTTGCTAATAATCAAGCCTAGGTAGTCTTTGGCAAAAGTTATTGTTCTCTAGATAAAATTAGAAAGGAATAACTATATTTCTTTGATTTGAATGACCACTAAGAATAAATAAGAGAAAGAATAAAGATTTGCCTATATTCTGTCAACTCCCCAGATGTTATAAACTACTTCTCCCAGTAATCTAGCTGTTTACAAATATGGTATGCTTGGCCTCACCTGAGTTGCATTTGTACTGAAGTGGAGAATTTTTTACTTTTTAATCAAGTGTTTTGGCATTAGAGAGATACAATGAAATCATGTGTGGTTCATATTAACACCAAGTTAGTGAGTTTGTGTCTGTCCTAGGGACAAGCACACATTCTGGTTACGGCAGAACTAGACTGTCTACAATGCATACTCAGAATGCCTGGGGTAACTGTGACCTGGGCTAATGAATTGTGGAAAGATAATTTCCTCTGCCTTTTTTTTCCTTTTTAAACAAATTGCAGCCTCATATTTTAACCAAATGACCTTTCTAAAACTCCACGGTGACTAATTATAAGGGAACGAGGGGCATTTAGTATTAACAGAAATGAGATTAAGTTTTGCTGTAACCTTGGGAGGCAACATAGCCAATGATGTTTATAATCTGGGGTGATTAGAAAGGGGTCTCCTCCAAAGCCAGCTGCAGATTGCTCCCGGCGCCGTGCTGCTGAGCTCAGTCTATTCGATGCCACAAAGTCAGCAGCTTAAATTTCCCTGTCTGGTTTTTATGTCGCTAATAATTTCAGTTGGTACTGTTAGAAGGGAGGAGGGAAGCAGGGAGGAACAGAAAAGATGGAGGGTAGAGCAACAATATGAGAAAATAGAGATAAGAAAAGGTAAGAGAGAATAAATGAAGTATAGTTATTTACTAATACCCAAAATATTTATGAAGACCCTAAGATGTATGAAGCATGAGGTTCTGGGTATTCAGAGAACAGAGTGGAGGAGACATGTATAGTCCCTGGTTTAGGGGGTGCTTACAGTCAAGTTGGAGAGACAGACCAAAAATAAGAAAACAGGTAAATCATAGCATAATCACAACCTGTGAAATGGTCTGAAGACAACGATTAGGGCACAGAGGTAGATAAGACTAAGAAATTCTCCAAAATTAACAGAATGGCTTTGAAACTGAAGCTAAAGTTTAAGAAGGATACACACTTTCCGACATCTTAGAAAAGAGGAAAAGGGAATGATGTGAGTGAAGTCTCTGGAATATGAAATGGTTCATGAAGTGCTGATAGGACTAAGAATTAAAGCACAAGAGGAGGGAGGAAAGAGGTAGTGCTAAAGACAGGTGTCAGGCCCTGTAGCATCTTGAATGGCAGATCAATATTCCTGATTCTACGTGATGCAAGTCCTTTATGGTTTCGAGTAGTTGGTGTATCTGCTTTATATTCTATGGGGAATGAATGGTTTGGACAATGACAAAATTGGAAGGGTAGATATCAGTAAGATAATTGTGTCAGTGCAGGCTAGAGATGGTGATGGTGGTGGAGGTGCTGAGTGAAGGAGACTTGGAGACATCTGACATATGTTTCAGAGGGAAAATACATCACATTTACTCATGGATTGGCTGTGGGTTTTGGAGAAATTGGAAATGTCTCCCAGGATTCTGACTTCAGCAACTTGGTTGATGAGTTTCAATATGTCAAATAGGCTTATTGTAGGTTCTATAGTTTTTAAAAGAGACCAATGTTAGTGCATTAAGGTTTTCCAAAGAAACAGAACCAAGTATCTCCTATTGAGATAGAGAGAATCTAGATAGATGGATAGATATTCATTATAAGAAATAGGCTCACCTGATTATGGAGGAGGATAAGCCCCAAGATCTGCAGTCAGCAGGCTGGAGACCCAGGAGAGCCAATGGTGTGTAGCGTAGTTCCTGTCTGGGTCTGAAGGCCTGAGAACAAGGAGAGTTTCTGTCTGAAAGCCAGCAGGCCTGTGACCCAAGAAGAGTAGCTTCAACTGGTTGGAGGAAGCCCACCACCTTAGGGAGGGCTATCTGTTTTATGCAATTTACCAATTTATATGCTAATCTTATCCAGAAACACTCTCACAGACACATCCAGAATAGTGTTTGGCCAAATATCTGGGTACCCCATGGCCCAGTCAAGTTGGCACATAAAAATAACCATCACAGCTAGATACAGAAGTTGGAGAAGTACAAGTAAATAGTACTTAAGCCATGGGGATGGATGAGCTCAGTTAAGAAAATAATATACAGATAGAAGAGTAGAGAGCCTCAGACTAGTCCCTAAAGAACTATGCATTTTGAAAGTTGGCAAAGGCAGGAGGAGCCAGAAAAAGAGATCAAGACAAAACATTTAAGGAAACCCTGAAGAATGAAAGTCAATCAAGCCAAGAAAAGCATCATTATCTCCCTGTTTCCTGAATGACATGTAAACTTCTGAGCTGTTTTCGTTTTTAAATATTATCCATGAAATTTCAGCTTTTATTTCTCACCCCTTTCCACACTTTTTCTGTGCTCCTGATAGTGTTTTCCATATGTGAGTGCACATTCAATCCTGACTCTGCTTCTCTTATGGTCCACATTGCATGCTCATCTTTCTTGTATACAGACATTTACCTCCCCTGCTGGACGTTCAGCTTCTTGGGCAATCATACAGTTGTTCTTTAATTTAATTCCCCACAGGACTGTCAGAATGCACCTTTTGTACAGTGTGGTGGCTGTGGTCAATGGGCACTGCCTTATGAGAGGTTTCTTGTGCTTTAGGTTCAGGAAAACTAAAAATAGTATTTCTCAGACACCTTCCAGCTAGTTCTGCATGTAAGTTAGATTTTTGCCAAATAGAAGTAATAGTTTCAGAATTTGGAAGTGTCAGTGAAGTTTAGTTTGTCTTCCTGCAAGAAGGGGTGTGATGTTAAAAACAATTGTGGTGGCTGGGCAGCCTTTCCAACTTCCACACACTGGCTCTGTGTATGTGGCTTGATGGTGACAGCAGTCAAGGCTCCCCGACCCCCAGAAGGTTGCTCTGTTAACCGCTGTGGTATGTCCTTCATGTGTCCTTAAACTACAAAGAACAAAGAATTCCAGTGGTGTCCATCAGATGACTTCTACCTTTCAACAGTTTTGTAAACACCTAATTTCCTGTATTAAATCAATTTTGACCCAAATACTCAAGAGTTACTTCTGCTTCAGTCATTGAACTTTAGCCAAGAGATACATGATAAGGGTTCAATTATAAGGTGCTTGAAGGAAGAAATGAAATAAGAGGCCAATTAGGACATTGCTGAGACATCAGCGACAATGAATTCTTAGTGGGTCTCTTCTGCCAGGCTCTGGAATGTTCTACAATTCAACGGTTAAAAAATGGAATACAAGGAATAATGGATGGTAAGTTAAGACTGAGACACAGGCAAAGAAGCAAAGAGGAGCAGAACCAGAGCGAGAGTCCCATGTGGAGATCAGGTTGGGCAGGTCAACAAATGTGTCCAGAGGGAGCTAAGTTTCTAGGCAGAATGGCAGAGAGATTGATAATCCCAGGAAAAGGTGACAGAGAAACTTACTTTAAAAGCATATATTTGGATATATTTTCAATACTCAAATGAAAAAGGCTGAAGGCTGAAAAACTATGTGTATTTTTCTTGCATAGCAAAAATGTTCAGTGAACACAGAATACATCAGGTTTGGTTTAGTGACTACACATAAGTCTCTAGAACTTCCCTTATTTTGCTTAGAGCCCTTGTCTTGATATCTCTCTTCACGGTAGAAAGACAGCCGTGACAGCT
This sequence comes from Propithecus perrieri, assembly GCA_963574695.1. Taxonomy (NCBI): domain Eukaryota; kingdom Metazoa; phylum Chordata; class Mammalia; order Primates; family Indriidae; genus Propithecus; species Propithecus perrieri. The sequence goes on from CAUYRB010063443.1 coordinate 51,128, forward strand.
TCAAGCACTGAGTGGTCAAACTACAAAGTACAAAGCAAGAAGAGAGGTTAAGATTTTCTTTATGTTTCTCTATTTTTATCTCAAAAAGAAAAATTCTTCCCAGAGCGTGTAGCCTATTTGCCCATGGCTGGTGCAAAGAGGCTGGGAAAACAAATGTCTATTCTTACATATAGTGGAAATTTAATGTTATGTATTGAATTGTGTCCCCTAGAAATTCATATGTTGAAGTCTTGATGCCCAGTCCCTCAGCATGTGAGCTCATTTAGAAATACAGTCATTACAGATGTAATTAGGTAAGATGAGTTTGTACTGGATTAGGATAGGCTCCTACTCAATATGACTGATGTCCTTATGAAAAGAAGAACACGTGAAGAGACAGACATACACGCTTGGAGACCCCATGTGAAGACTGAAGTTAGGTTGCCATAAGCCAAGGAACTACCAGAGGCTAGGAGGACAGATCCTTCCTTAGCACCTTCAGAGGGAGTATGGTTCTGCCAACACCTTGATTTCAGACCTCTGGCCTCCAGAACTGTGAGACAATACACTTCTGTAATTCTAAGCTACCCAGTTTATTGCACTTTGTGAAAGCAGCCGGAAACTAAGATATTCGGTATTTTTAAAACTTTCTGGTTTTACTTACAAGTGATTAAGGACATTTCCTCTATCCAACTATAGGTCGTTAGTACAGATAATAGATCTATGCTTAACAGAACTTTTAAAGAATTCTGAAATATAAGGTGGAGTCATCATAAACCTAGAAATATATTTAGCAATTTTCCTATTGATTCTTTTAAAATTTTTTTTAGTTCCAATAATGACTTTTATTATTTATAGGGATAATTCTACTTTATGCAGTTACTGTGTTGCGTGTTAGCTGTCTTTAAGAATGAGGCCTAAACTATGCCATATTCCTCATGATCTTTGTACCATCAATGCACATGGAAGCAGAATATTGTACTGCAGTTAAGAAATGAAAAGAACAAGAACATGCAGGCAAGGCTTTTTGTAAAGGCATAAATACCGAAACTACGAGTTCAATTATGAGACAAATCCTGATTTATACTTATGTAATTTTAGCATCACACCCTATTTTTTCGTTTCTAAAAGAGAAATTAGAAGAGACACAAAATTGAGTAAGTAAAAATTGATTCATTAAGGCCATCATATTATAGTTTCAAAATGTGTAATAAGATCTGACAGCCTTTCTGCCACTTTTGGGAAAATTTTGCGAAATAGTATCCATACTTAGTACAAGGATAAAACCTTCTTTTACCCAAGACATTTATCATGACAGAATATTTATTGGCTTAAAAATAAATAGCGTGTTCTTAAGATTCAACCAAGTAACAAAACGTATGTGAAGGATTCTCTTATAAAAAATTCAAGGAAAACACATACATATTAGGGACTCACCAGGGCATCAGAATAGAAAAGTTCTAGAGGACCAAGGACAAAAATATTTTTCCTGTGGCAGAAGAAATTTTAACTAAATTGTGGGTATTATAAAATAAAAACATAGGACCAGATTTAAATGAGCTACAGTGAAGGATCACTATTGGCATGCCTTATTTTCTTCTCCTTGAAGTGAGAAGAACATTATTATGAATCAATATTTGGTAGCTATGGAATTCACACCATTGTCTTTTTTCTTTCATCTTAAGCTTAAAGTCTTTGTAAACATAATAATGAAAGCAAAGTGAAACAAGATCAAACTTGAAACTAAATTCAACTCTCCAATTTTTTAACCTTCTACAAAGACACTCCAGTGACTGTAATTCCTAATAGGTAGCTGAACAAGCCTGAATGTTTAAGTCACACTTATGACCCTGGCATTTCCCCATAAGTTAGAAAGAATTGTAGCTCCCAGGTGATTCTGTTGCAAGTGACCTATGAAGGTCTTTTCCACCAGTGAAAGAAACAAACTCATTCTTTCCAGCTCAGATGTTGGATTCTGTGATGCAAGGCAGTGATTTCAAATTGAGCTTTTTAAATACCTAATGGTTAGAATAGGACCAGCATATGGATAAGGGGCATTACCCCCACTTAAAGGAGAGGACTCTGAAAACAGAGATTTTTAAGCTGCTCAAACCAGGACAGGTTTGAGAAAAACAACAAACAATAACAGTTGAAATGAAACAATTTGTTTACCAATCAACTTACTGAACACCAGCCATAATCCATTTGCTTGATCAAATTTAACCTGTTTTACAAAATGCGTTTTGCCTGCATGTGGGTAAAAAGACCAAACTATAAATAATAGAAGAGGCAGTTCAACTTTTGTAAACAAATTAGTGGAAAATAAAATCTTAAAAATGGAAAGGCACCTCACAAATCTTTTAGTGCCCACGCATGGATTTCTTAGAAATTCTCCTGGAAGCACATTCCTTCAGCTGCTGCTTTCAAATTTCCAGGAAGGAAGAACTCACCATCTTGGAAGCAGATGAATTTGCTTCCTACTGAATTTGGGGGCAATTCACATTATAAAAAATTGTTTTTCAATATTTCCTCAAAAAGTCCACTTCTATTTTCTTCCTACTGATCTAAGTTCAAATGCTTTGTCTCCAAATAAATCTAATTCCTCATAAAGACTACTGACCTTCAACTGTGTGAATTGTAGTAATCCTTTTATAAGTGAAATATTCCTTCATCCTCATTTTTATTTTTTGACCTTTTAACACATTCAGGTTTGTCAACTTTCTTCTAAAAGTCTGACATGGCAGTAAGGTTCCAGATTTGAAGTGAGGTCTTCTTGGTTGTGGCTACAGTATTTGATCAATGCATCTGAGGTCCACGTTGAGTTCAGTGGTGAACCAATCACCCTACTGGCTCACATTAATCTCATAGTCGGTGAAAACGCCTCTAACGTTTTAACCAATGTTACTGTTTAGACTGGTCTCTCCTTTGCTCGTTTGAACCATATGCTTTCTGACCCAAGTACAGGATACTGAATTTATCTTTATTAAATGTCATCTTCTAAGTCTCAACCCCCTGTGTTCAGCCTGTCAGAATGCTTTTCAATCCTGATTCTGTCATCCTGTGTATTAGCTATCTCCCTGATCTTGTTGTCAGCCACAGATTTGATAACATGCCTTCTTTGTCCTCATCCAAGTCAATGATGAAAATGCTAATAGGACCAATCCAAGGAATGAACTCTGCTGCTGGCAGTCCTCCAAGTTGTGAATGCTGCACGTACGTATTTGAAATTCATTCAAGCAGTTCAAAATCTACTCAACCATATTAACATCCCATACATCACTTCGCCTCATATGTAAAGATATTTTGAATTGGGTCCCTCCCTTCTTCCTTGACCTTATCTGGTCCTTTATTTCTAGCACTTGTGTTCCATCCAGCAAGACTAGCAATCTTTCTGTCCCTTACTGATACTGGGCACTTTCCCCATCTCAGAACTTTTGTAATTTTTATTCCCTTTACCTGAATTACTCTTCTCCCAGATAGTGTGACTGGCTCCTCATTTGGTTCTAAGTTCCAACACTACCTGTCACTGTCTCTCAACCTGTGTTTCTCAACTACTGACAATGTGGGCAGGATAATTCTTGGTTGCAAAGGACCCTCAGCAGTATTTTGTGATTCTTAGTGTACAAGTCTTATACTTCTTTTATTAAATATATTCCTAAATGTTATTTTGATGCTATTTTCAGTGGAATCATTTTCTCTTAAACTAATCTTAAACATAATTCTTTTATTTATTTATTTTCAATTTTTTTTTAATTTCAGAATATTACAGGGGTACAAATGTTTAGGTTACATATGTTGCCTTTGCCCCACCCAAGTCAGAGCTACAAGCATGTCCATGCCCCAGATGGTGCACAATATTTTCTTTAAACCTAAATCTTTCTTTATTTCTCCATCATTTACGAAACTTAGTTTTGCATGATACAAAATTTTTGGCTGAAATTGTTCTGTTTCAGAAGACTAAAAATGGGGTCCCAATTGCTTCTGGCTTGTAAGGTCTCTGCTGAGAAGTCTGCTGTTAGCCTGGTAGGTGTTCCTTTGCAGGTTAGTTGTTGCTTTCACCTTCAGCTTATAAAATTTTCTCCTTCATTTTGACTTTGGCCAGGTTGATCACTATGTATCTTGGAGATACCCTATTTGCTGTAAATCTTCCTGGTGTTTGATGGCCATCTTGTATCTGGATATCTGAATCTCTGGTGATACCAGGGAAGTTTTTCTCAATAATTTCCTAAACCTAAATTTTTGTTAATGAGCATTATTCCCATATCAATTGTTAATTGAATAAAATCAGGTGCTAGACCTTTTTAAAAACCTATTCCATAAAATAAAACCCCCTATGCACCTGTTTTTGAATTTAGGGTTATTTTAGGCATTTCACTTGGCTGCTACATTAATTACAAACAAATGCTCTCATTTTGCTTAAATAAATTTCTATTCTGTTTCCAGTATTATAATTCCTAAAATAGAGATAATATAAACTTATACTTTTTAATTCTGTTCACCCATCTCCCAATAATGCACTGAGAAATCAAGTAAAATGCCTGGCAAGGCTTCTTACAAAGCAATGTGAAAAAAGCGAAGGTCAATGAGAGTTTTTCTGGCATCCGATCTTGGACTGGACAGGAGAAGTAGAATGAAGTGCTATGCTTTGACTGCATGTACATGTGCCTCTTGTCTCCTTTAGCATGAGTGTCAAAATAAGTCGTTTCCTTCACTTTCCACCAATTTGCTCCCTCCTCACATCACTGATTAGCTCCCCTCCTTGTAACAGGAAAATAAGATGGGGGCTATTCCCCTAGTACAACTCAAGCAGGATTCAGCTGTCATTTAAGGATAGGTGGAATTTTCCATGGCAACAATAAGTGCACTTACTTACCCCACCTCCATTTCTAATAAGTTGGCTATCATTGGATGGAAAACAAATTTAGGGCAGTGACCTTATCTTGTTCAATTTTACATCCTGTGTGACTTTAATGCTAATTACAGATCCATAAACAGATATAGATAAATGGGTCCCTTTTTGCTTCTCTTTCCTTGCTTGATCTGGTAGACTATTAATGAGCTTCAGTATCAATGGGAGAACTATCCAAATTTCAAGATAATAGCAACTTTCTGCTTGGTTCTAGCTAGCATGTGACAGTCTATGAATACTATTGCTAAGTACTCATTACAGTTAGTTAAAATGTTAATGGAAATGGTTATGATTCACAAAGAATCTTCTATAAGTATAAAAGTTGAGCTTGAACTATAGGCATTAATGGATATCTATATAAGATCAATTACCAGCCCAAACTCAATCAGAGCCACACAACTGTACAATTTAGCAGATGAACTTGATCCTTCATCTTAGACTTCTGACATTCAATTTTACTTGTCTAAAACTTAAATCCTGTGCTTCTCAGTATACTTTCATAAGCATAATTTTATTGCAGCTATTTTTTATGCTAGAAGCAGTTTGCATCAGTCTTGGAATATAACCAATTCATTTTAAAAATTGTAAATAAATGCATATATATACACATGTACACACAGATGGGCATGCACATATAGATATTAACATCAAGTAATGCCTTCAGCAGATATTTATGAACTTTAAATCTCATTTGATCTCTACTAAAATATTATTCATCTCTGAAAAAAAAAGAAAAAGGAGTTTATTCGTTTAAATAAAAGTGAGAAATTCTTTGCCTCTTGTTGAAGGCTAATGCATATGTGGCATACATGTTGGCGCACACAGGTGTTAAGATCTCCCATAAAGAGAAGAGTCAAACCTGATTTAACTCAGCATTTCATCGTCATTTGATTATTGATAACTATATTCAAGCAACGCATATTAATTCTTGTGTCTTACAAATAATAGCTTAAGAAACATTAACATTAGCCATAACTTTCTATAAAGTATTCAAACATTTCCTGTAAAAAAAAAACTGTCATTATTCAGCTTCTAAAATGGTTTTCTTTATGTAACAAGGAGTTATGTCCTTATTATTGCTATTTAATTTTTATGTATTCTTTTAAAAAAACACTATATATTAATATTATGGGTGCTATAAGAAAAAAAGCAAGTTATGGTAAAGAAGGAATATCTTAGAGTATACATCTATCTATTTATCTATAGAAAGAGAGAGAGAAAAAGGAAGAGAGTACACTCATGAAAGTATCTTATTTAAGAAATAATTTATTATATATAGTATACATTAATAGCATATATACTATAGTATATATTACATATGTATACTATATATACTCTCTCTCTCTTTGTATATATACACATACTATCCATATAGATCGTGTATGCATATATAATCAATAGAGATATTGATATATAAAAAATATTCATTAAAATGTTTCCTTTAGAATATCAAGAATCATAAGGACATAATTTGTAAATTTTATGCCAAGTGTTGCATATACTGTCTTATTCTAAAAAGGAATTCATTATAGTTATTTATCATTGATGGAAATGATTATAAAACTTTTTAAACAAATTTCTAACTACATCTCTAGACTTATCTACAAATCTTAATCTAGCACTTTCTCTTAATATAGCATGAGGAAAATCCACATTATGGATAGCAACCCTGTTTCTATATCCATCACCCAAAGAATGCTGCAAGTAGCATAGCTGTTTATTCCCACCATTTCGCTCTGTGATATGTGGGGTCTGCCTCAGGGGTTGGTTCTAACAATAACTTCATGAGTTAGATGTGGAAAAGTCATTGGACTTGGAGGGAAAATATTTGAGTCCCAATCCCAGGTGCACAACTCATGAGCAATGTACTCTGGTCAGATCATTCAATCTCCAGGTGATATAATATGGCAGTTTAAATGACAAAAGTAAAGTGTCTGCAAAGGACATTTTTATGATTTGTTAGCATTCTCAATGATGGATACTAAAGGCGGAAGACAGAGACTTCAATAACACAGGGTGTATATGCAAAGAACATTATATCAGTTAAGGATTAAGTTATAGGTGTTTTGTAAAATGAATTTCCTTCCCTAATCTGCTTAGGTTAATATTTAAATATATGTTTGACCAGATTACTTCCTCAATGTTGAACTTACATGAAAATAAATGGACTCTTTATTCCCAGGAGTAGAAGATGGCCTTACAATGCCTTACAAGGGCTACTCAAGGCCTAGTTTGCGACTTGGAATGACCATGTGTCTAAAATTCCTTGTAACTGTTTTATTTATGTTACCTGACTTATTCCTGATTTGGAACAAATGAATCACTTTAGTCCAGCTCTCAACAGAGCACTGGCAAAGTGAGGGTAGCCACCACAAAGGACAACAGAGGCGAAGGATGAAACGCATCATGACAAGATTGTCAAGGTCATGTTGTTAGGTTTCAGTCTGAAACCCTCAGCTCCTGGCATGCCCATGGTCGGAGAATGACCAGAAACACCAAAGTTAGGCAAGCATGAAAATGAGGTTTATTGAGGAGAGAAAGGTAAGATTATAGGGCAAGAGCAAGATATAGATTTACAGACCATGGTATATACACCATGGTTGACGATCAGACCCATTGTTGCAGCAGGGCAACCAAAAGGAAAGGCCAAGAGAAAGAGCTTGGCTATGGTCTGGGTCTTATTTTACAGTGTCCAGATAGGGACCGCCCTTGTGATTCACAGGTCACCATGGAGCCACTTTGATAAGACAGTTGGGAGTCACATGACCTGAACCTTACCTACACATGTGGGTTCTAGGTCACACTCTGAACTTTATGGTACCCATGTGACTTGGTCCATGGGCTAGAAAGTCCTCTGCATTCTTTTGCAGCTGGCATGCGAAGTTCTGATTGGCAGATTTGTAAAATGTTCCCTCTTCCACCAGGTATGGAGAATTAATGTTAGGCAGGACCAAGATGAGGGCAACAGCACCCACTTTCATCCCTAGGAGACCCAGAACCCCTCACTATCTACCTAACAATGTCATGAACAAAAAGATCATACAATTATTAAACAACTTCTTTCAAATAAGGGACAGTGAGAGAAGGACATTTTAAAGCTGAAATAGTTATTTTTTAAGATCAAAGCATCTTAAATTTTTTAAGAAATTTCTTTATTTGTGTGATGAGGAGGATAGAATTCTAATAGCTTTTAAAATAGCTCAAGGGTTTGATTTCCATAAGAAAGCTGTTTTCACACCACTAGTCAAAATCCAAAAATCATTTATTACTTCTAAAGAGGACCAAAGTAGGAGATATAAAGATTCAAATTGAATTTAGGTAAATATCAAGATATTAGTGTCATAATTTGATTAAGATGGCCTGGGTAAGGCAAACAACTGAAGCTGAAGTGTGTATTATGTAGTGTGGTGATTCGACTGTTTAAGGGTAGGAGTTGTCAAGGTGAGTGGGTATTGAGGGTGGGTCTGGGTTAGCTACCACAGTGGACTGGTTCAGCCTGGAGGCAAAATGGGAGACTAAGGTACTAGTACGATGTGATTTTGTCCAGCAGTGTCCCTGGCCACCAGTGGTAACCTCAAAATTTGCATAATATTTTGCATTAAGATGTATTATACACAAACATATTTTAACTGAAATTTTAATAAAGAAAGATAAATCACAGCTATAATAAAAAGAGACCTAAAATATCACACACACACAAAATTGATGTTCGATAATTCCATCTACCTAGAGAAAAACTGAAAAAGAAACTTATGTAATAACTAAATCAAGGCCCCATTTACATGCAAGAAAGGATTTTTCTTTTTTCTCACAAGATGGCCTGTGTATAGCAGTTTCAACACACCGTATGATTTTCATTAAAATACTAGCAAAAATGAGAAATTGTACAGAACACTATTGAATAAGTCATTTATACATCTCCATTGAGATTTAAATAAGTTTACTCAAAGTTTGCAAAACCAATTTAATATCCATTTTCTTAGAAGATGAGGATGGTTTCAGATGGAGAACATGAGTCCAAACAAGATCCTCCTATGGCACATTGGAATCCTGGAGGAAGAGTTTTACTTAATGTTATTTCAAATTTAAGAAAAGTATATCATCCAGAAATCCACAATCTCTTGTTTGTTCTAATTTTTTAGTTCCTTTTATCTCAATATGCTCAACCTATGTATGCTGAGGCTTAAAAAAATTCTCCTTTTGGCTCAAAGTGCTTATCAGGCATCTGGAACTGCTTCCCAAGCTTCAACCATTATGCAAATGAGATTTAGGATTCATCATGTTTCATCTACTGATACTAATATATTAATGTTGGCTGTTACAGCGTGAGCCCCCAGCAGACATTGCCTGTTCATCAGTCATTGGCTTGAGCTCACACCTCATTACTTTTAATGGCTCTGTGGCACTTAAGGTCACTGGGCTCCTAACTGCTGCTGCCTAGGGTGTTACCAACAAAAGCGATTTTCTCTATTTAAGTTAGGCATTTTTCCCCCCATCTTATTCCTTTCTTCCATTTTATTGTAATTATTTTTGTCTCCATGGAAATTCCATCACCTGAGAATAATGACTGTTTAATTGATCAAGTAGAGCTTGTTCTTTTCAGAAATTTAGAAAAATAAAACTATTTCTGGAAAAGATTTCAAACAGGAGAAATTGTGCACTGGCCCTCCATATCCACCGGTTCCACCATCATGGATTCAACCAACCATGGATCGAAAATATTTGAAAACCAAAACAATAAAAAAAATAAAATGGTTCAAATAAAAAATGCAGTATAACAACTATTTACATAGCATTTACATTGAATTAGGTAGTATAAATAATCCAGAGATGATTTAAGGCATATGGGAAGATATGTATAGGTTATATATACATATCATTATTACATCATTTTATGTAAGAGACTTGAGCATCCTCGAATTTTGGTATCTGTGGGGTCCTGGAAGCAATCCCACATGGGTACCAGGAAATGACTACATAAATATGTGGATGTACACACATACATACACACACAGATGCTTCTTGACTTAGGATTTATGCCCTAATAAACCCATCATAAATTGAAAATATCGTAAGTAGAAAACTATGTTTAATCTGTAGTCGTCTGTTCTTGGTTCTTGCTGTGCTTGTGGCCGATGAATGACCAGATACACCAAAAACAAGCCACACATGAAATGAAGTTTATTGAGCAAGGGCAAGATAGGTTTATAGAGCAAGAGCAAGACATGTTCACCACAGACGATGAACGAACCCTTTGTTGTAACAAGAGGGGCCTCTGGTTAGGTCTGGAGTCTTGTTTTATAGTGTTTGGATTGGGCCCTCCTTGTGATTCAGATGTCACTACTGAACCACTTTGATGGATAGTTAGGGACATGGTAATTAGCCTTAGGTTAATCTAGGTGACTTTCCAAATCCTACTGTGCCTGGGCTGCCTGGCCTACAGTCTGGGGGTTTCACTGTATTCTTTTGCAGATTAACAGAGTTTTCTCCTTCTTCCCAGGTGTGGCAGTTGCTCTGGGCAGGATCAAGGATGGGGCAGCACCATGATAGGATGCCCACCCTTGTCCTTCTTTCCAGGTGTGGCAACTGCCCGAGGCAGCACCAAGACAGGGTGCTCACCGTTGTCCCTAGGAGAGCCAACATCCCCCAATATCTACCTAACAAATCCATCTAACCTACTGAACATCATAGCTTAGCCTAGCCTACATTAAACATTCTCAGAACACTTACGTTAGCCTACAGTCAGGCAAAATTATCTAACACAAAACCTATTTTATTATGAAGTGTTGAATATTTTATGTAATTTATTAAATATTGTACTGAAAGTGAAAAAAGAACAGTTGTAAGGGTACTTGAAGTACCGTTTCTACTGAACGTGTATCACTTTTGTACCATTGTAAAGTGAAAAATCATAAGTAGACCATTATAAGTCAGGGACTGTCTGTATGAGCTTTTATAGCAATTTTCAATTACCCCTCTTAAAAGTGTTCTTTCTTTTAACACAGTGTAATTGTTAGAGTGGTCTGAATACAAACAGCTCAGTTTGACTCGTGGCTCTTCCACTTTCTAGCTACATGAGTTTAGGCAAGTGACTTAAACTATTTGTGCCTTGGTTTTTGTTGTCTTTAAGATGGGAATAATAACAGAAGTTATCCAGTAGGTTTATAGGAACAATTAAATAAATTAAGTACTTAAACTCTCTGGCACACAATATGTGCTAAATCTGTGGTTGTTAAATAAAGTTACATTGATGATAACAATGTATAAATTTAGAAATAATTTTAACAACACAGTTAAGTGTGAATAAAAGTTCAAGCGATCGTGTAAATTAATTAAACTTTAAAAATTAAATGAGAAAGGCAATTCTACTTGATGCTGAGCATGAATATTAATAAAATATTCAATTTTCAAAGGAAAACACCATAAATTTATGCAAAAAATTATTTAGAAAGCCTCCTTAGACTAACAGTTTTTAAATAGCTGTATGTATATTTTTAAGAGAACCATAAGGACAAACCAGATGTGGACAGTATTACAGGTAATACCTTTTGAAGTAGTAGAAAAGAATTGTGCTTTGCCAAGTCTCAGTGTGCATGTGTGTTGACGTATACTAATCTTACTTGCATATAGATGTAAAAATTCTAAAACAAATTAACAACTTGAATCAGGCATAGTATTAAAATAATATCATGATGAATTTGAGTATATTCCAGGAATGTAATAATGTCTTAATAATGACAGAAACAGTATTGTAATCTATCATATCATAAGTAAAGGAAGAAATAATTAGTGTTAGGACTTGCCATCCAAGACACCACACTAAGCACATGAATTTACCTTCCTTCCCTCACCAAATCCCATTAATATAACAGAAAACACATTAAAAATGTGCGTTAATAATAGCACTGGAAAACAGGAATAGTTATCAAAAACAGAGCAGAAATTTTAGGGATGATAAAGTATTTTCTAAACAAACCTTCAGAGGAAGAAATAAAGATTAATATTGGTACATTTGATTGAATATATATTCAAAAATTATTTAATGTCAGGAAAATTTAAGCCACATTAAAGGGCAAATAAGTAACTCAGAAAAAATACTTGCAACTTTTATGACAAAGGATTTTCTTTTTGTATAAAATCATTTACTAATCAATAATGAAAGAAAAGCTCTCTAACAGACACAGCTGATCTCACCAAGGAGGAATTATACACTTCAGTGAAAAAAAAAGTACATACTCTGGGCTCCTAACATTCACAATGACTTACAGAGAAACCCATACGCAAACACACGTGCACACACAAACATACTACACACAAAAAAACACTCCCATACACTCATATACAAACACATACATCAGTACATTAAAAATTACTTAACATTGCCAATGAATTGCAAATTAAAACAAGGCAGCATATTTTTCCAACCCACTTAATAAAAATAAAATAACCATGCAGAGTATTGAAAACAGTTCGAAGAAAATGAGTTATCATACTTAATTCTAATTATATAGATATGAAAATTATTGATTCAAATTTTACAAGTAAAGCCAAAGGGTTACTCTGACCCTGGATCTTCACTTCTAGAACTTTTCCTAAAGAAATCTTTCTTTGGATAAGTATATAAGATTTTTAATAGAAAATATTAAAATATATTTCAACATCCAAAATTAGGAGACATGATGTTAATATATTAGGATACTTCAGTGCAATAAAATGTAATGCAATCACTGATATGATGCAGTGTGATGTGTAATTACTTAACATGAAAACATTTCCTTATTATAGTGTTAAGTAAAATGTGTTATCTATAAGTACTAATACAGTATTAAACAAAATAAAAGATTATAAAATAGTATCTATATTATCTTATATATACAGGCGATTCTCATTTACAGCACCTATGTTCTAAAAAGTCTCTGCAAACACAGAATTAGTGAATACTGAACTGCTGCTTCTGGGGTAATGTATTAGTCTGGGTTCTCTAGAGAAACAGAACCAAAGAACTCTCTATCTATCTATCTCTCTCATATCTCATATCTCATATCTCATATATCATATATCTGTCTCCCTCCTCCCCATATCTCCCTTTCTCCCCTGTGTGTGGGGAATGAGAGAGAGAGAGAGAGAGAGAGAGAGAGGTTGAGAGAGGTTTACTATAAGGAATTGGCTCTTGTTACAGGGGCTAAGAAATCCAAGATCTTCGGTCAGCAATCTGGTGACCCCAGAGAGCAGGTGATAGAGTTCCAGTCTGAGTCTGAAAGCCTGAGAATAAGGAGAGCTAATGATGTAAGTTCCAGTACGATTCCAAGTCTGAAGGCAGCTTGAAGACAGTCAGATAGAAAGAATTCTTGCTTACTCAGCCTTTTATTCTATTCAGGCCTTCAGTGGATTGGATGAGGCCCACGTCCACCCACATTCCATATTACGGAGGGCAATCTGCTTCACTCAGTCTATTGAGTCAAATGTTAATCTCATCCAGAACCGTCCAGAGACACATAACCAGCCGAGAAATAATGTTTAACCAAACATCTAGACACCCAGTGGCCTAGTCAGGGAAGTACAGGGTTAGGTTCCTCCAAGCACCTAGTCACATTTTCGTTAATCAATACTGAACCTTGTTTATGGCTATTTCTGTTTAAAGATAGTTTAATACGTATTGTTGATTTGTTATTGAACTCTCGACCAATGACAACACTGTAATTCATGCCAGAAGAACCTTCTCTAATACATGTATTTTCTCTGAAAGGCATATCACAACCTTCTTGTGCTTAGGAAAGCTAGACAGAACTTCATTACCCTGTCGCGAGTTATTTTAAACAAGGAAATCACAAACAAAAGGAACAAAAAAAATGAAAAACTTAGCACTAACTAGATTGTGAAAAGAACCAGGATGCTTGTTTATAGTATGAGAGTGGGAACAAAGAAGGCAGGGTGTGGCCTTATTTGACTTCAGCTGGGAACATGTGTGTAAGGTGACTTGAATTTTTCACCGTTCTGCAGGAGTCTGTGAGTGACCATGAAAAGCATCATGAGCTTTGATTTGGGAGTTAGAAGTAAATTTTAGCAAATAAACACATTTTCAAATATGAAATTCATGAGAATTGAGAACCAACTATATGTATTAGTAAAGAGTTTTTTAGATGAAAGTGATAATATATGTCAATTTAAACTATATTGAGTTAAAAAGAAATTTATTGCATCATAAAATAGGGAAATTCATGGTTTACAACTTGGTTCAGGTACAGTAGACTGGAGACTTAAGGTTAGCCAAGTTTCTATACCAAAAAAAAAAAGTTTTCATTTTTAGAGGGTCAGATCTTAGAGAAAGATAGAGATAGAGTTCAGTATTCAAAAAAAAAAAATCGTAGAATGAAACAATGTTTTTTTCTGCCTGTTACATTTGCTTAAAAGGCCTAAGGCTGACCTATATTTTAGTATGATATCAATACACTGTTCAAGATGCTGAAATGGAATCTTTTAAAATTAATATCTTTAAGGTTTATTATATGGAAGAAAAGAAGGACACAAACAGCATTTATTCATTTATTTAGCAAACATTGTTGAGTGCTTGCTATGGCCCAGGTACTCTGTTAGTCTTTTGGGAGGCAGTTTAGCAGAGAGACAAAAAGAAAAAATTAGGTAAGTTTATTGCAGGTTAATATGTGCTTTGATGGGGGTAAGTGCAGAAATCTCTGGGTCTATGTATTAGGGGTATATACCTCAGACTTCCAGGGTAGAGGGAAATTGTTCATAACAGGAAATATTTATGCCAGCTGTGCAAGATGAGAAATTGCTCTCCAAACTTAAAATGGCCAGTTTCTGGAAACTATGAGTGGAAGACCTATGGAATGGCTGGGACATAGATTTTGAATGGGGAAGTGCTGAGAGCTGAGACCGAAGGTCGGTGTAGGTCTTCTATTCAGAGGACAATGGAAAACCATTGGAAGATTTTAAAATGGAAAACTAGGTTATATAGAACAGGGGTCAGCATACTTTTTCTGTAAAGGACATATAGCAAATATTTTAGGCTTTGTGTACCAATTATTCGCTTGCATCTTTGTACCACAAATGCAGCATAGACACTATGTAAACAAATAAGCATGACTGTGTTCGAAAGGAACTTAATTCACCAAAACAGGTGGCTGATTTGGTTTGGTCCATGGTCATAGTTTGGCAACCCCTGATTATAATGTTCACTATGGCCAAAGGATGAAGCATCAATTTAAGAGAGACAAAGATGGAGGCAGAGGGAATATATATGATATTGTTGTGAAAATTCAAGCGCAAGAGTCTTAGCTAAGAGAATAGCAGTGCTAGGGTGGACGGAAGAAGACATAGGCAGGAAATATGAAGAATTTAAAAGATGTAGGAATTGGAGATATGAAGGATGTAATGGATGCGTTGGGTGCAGGTTAAGGATGACTTGGGACACTGGGAAGGTAACAGTACCGTTCACTGAGATGAAAAACACAAGAGCTGGAGCACGACCGGTGTGCAGTGACAGAAGAGTGATTTATAGTGTAGACAAAATGAAATCTAAAGATCATGACATCCAGATGAAGAGTATTGAAGTCTAATAAGTCAGAAATTCAGAGCAAAGGACTGGGATACAGACGTGAGTTAGACATTCCTCCTCTGGAATTCTCCTATGTTTAGAAATATTGAGACCAAGAAAAATGTGCTTGCAAATAAAAAAAAATAAACCACAATATCATCAAAGAATGAAACCTATATTCTGTTGCAAATCAATGTGAGGGGAGTGGTAAGGACAGCCTCTACTGGGAAAAAATTGAAATGTTGAATAGCACAGTGTAAAAATCAGTCTACATTACTTTAGAATAGAGCACTTGAGGACATTTTCTTCTTCTCTAAACTTTACAATGCTAAGATGATCTTGTAACTATTACAAACCTGACATAATAAATTGGGAATGTTAAAATGTAATTATTTCCCATGGATTCAATCTGAAAATGTCAGCCTGGTGGTTCTGTACTTAATTAAAGTAGCCCAACTATTTCACTGACAGGCAGCTTTGGATATGGAGGTAGTTTTTAAGCCAAAGATGAGAAGAAAGGGGGTTTTCTCACTGATAATGATAATATCTATTAAAATTATCTGTGTTTGGCTTTAATATAATGATCGCAATATTATTTTATTGTGTATGTATTTTTTTCTTGGTCAAAAGAATATAGTTTCCCTAAATAGTTTTTCTGCAGGTTAGAATTCCATCATAATGGATTCTGTGATTGCATGGACTTGGGATATATCAGAACTCAAAATGAAGTCCATTAAAACACAATAACATTTAAAAAATACCAAAAATATGTATGTTAAGCTTATTCCTGTAAAAGTATGCAATGAAACATTTCACCATATCAGTTTAGATTTTATTTTAGGTAAAAGAAATAGAAGCAATACTTAGGGTCGTTTTCCCCAACTGCATGCTGTTTACATTGCAAATGCATTGCACTTTTATTAAAAATATGAATGTCATGACTCTAAACCTTTTCTCCAGATGTTGTCAATCTTATTGTTGCGTGATACTTGAAGACATACTTGTGTATATAAATATCCAAGAACAACATGTGAAGGGTCAAGGGAAATGTTTCAGAGTATATTAGATTAGAGAACAATATACTGTATTTACCTTCTATGGTCATTGTTTCTTTTTTTTAATTTCAGCATATTATGGGGTACAGATGTTTAGGTTACGTATGTTGCCCTTGCCCCCCCAAGTCAGAGCTTCAAGCGTGTCCATCCCCCAGATGGTGTGCATCACACTCTTTGTGTATGTATATACCCATCCCCTCCTTCCCCCTCCCACCTGCCCAACACCCAATAAATGTTATTCTTATATGTGCACTTATGTGTTGATCAGTGAAACCAATTTTCTGGTGAGTAGATGTGATGCTTATATTTCCATTCTTGGGATGCTTCACTTAGTAGAATGCGTTCCAGCTGTATCCAGGAGAATACAAGAGGTGCTATATCACCATTGTTTCTTAAAGCTGAATAGTACTCCATGGTATACATATACCACATTTTATTAATCCACTCATGTATTGATGGGCACTTGGGTTGTTTCCACATCTTTGCAATTGTGAATTGTGCT
>CAUYRB010063445.1:0-32021 GCA_963574695.1 Propithecus perrieri
CTGGGACTACAGGCACGCGCCACCATGCTCGGCTAATTTTTTCTATATATTTTTAGTTGTGCGATTAATTTCTTTCTATTTTTAGTAGAGACGGGGTCTCGCTCTTCCTCAGGCTGGTTTCGAACTCCTGAGCTCAAACAACCCGCCCGCCTCGGCCTCCCAGAGAGCTAGGATTGCAGGCGTGAGCCACCGCGCCCGGCCAGATGAGGATCATTTAGATGCTTTTCTTCCTTTAACTAAGTGCCTGACTTCTAGGCTTTTTTTTTTTTACTAAAAAATAATGCGTATATATTATGAAAACAATTCTAACAGAACTATATTAATTATCTATGGCTGAGTAACAAATTACCCCAAAACTTATTTTCTTATAACAACAAGTATTTTTTATCTCTAGCAATATCGGTTTCTGCGGGTCAGGGGTCTGGATGTGGCTTAGTGGCCCAGGGTCTCTTACAAGACTGTGGCCATCTCAGGGCTCAGCCAGGGAGAGTCCGCTTCACAGTCCCAAGTGGCTTGGCAGCACTCAGCTCCTCAGGGGCTGCTGGCCGAGGCCACCGTCAGCTCTGCACCCCATGGCCTCTTGCAGGGCAGCTGGCATATCAGTCTTTTGTACGCTCACGTGGGCAGCAGCTGCCACTCTTGCTGTATCCTCCTCTCTCAGTGTGAGTGGCTGGGTCAGCGTGCACTCAGGAGATGGGTTTATAAGGGCCTGAATTCTGGGAGGGGATCGTCAGGGGCCTCCTAGAAGCCACCCACCCTTGAAGCATGTGAAGTAACAATGGGGCTTCCTCTCAGCCACCCCCTCCCTGCGTTAATCACTGATAGGCCTTTTTCTATGCATTATAAATATTTATATATCCACATACTCTCCTTTGCACATTTGAAAACAGTGGTGCTGGCTCACGTCGGGAGCCTCCATGCTGCCCAGCTGCTCTACTTTGTTCCCCGTGCCCCTGGGGCACCCCCAGATAGATGGGGGCAGCCAGGTTGGTGCTGGATGCCTCCAGGTCTGAAAGGTGCAGCCCAGCCCTGGGTGTGAGTGGCAGCTGAGTGGCCTCCCCTGGTCCTAAAGGCAGGCTCAAGGCCACAGAGCCAACCTGGCTGCTTTAATTTTTCCCTGAAAGAGCCACGTAAGTATTTGCTTTGCCTCAGTCTTCCCACAGCACGTGCGCAGTGCTGCACGGAGGCAGGGCTGTGTTCCTCCCTTAATTGTGTCCCTCTCTCTACAGAAGACCCCGCCCTGTCAGCAAGGGCACATGAGTCTTGTTCCGAACTTTCACTGGGGGTGAGGGTTGTTTTCTCTGTAGCAACTTTCCTGTTTTCATTAGTTCACAGGACTCGTTCTGAGTCATAGTAGCTACTTATTATTAGATTTAAAATACAGTATCAATAACATGGTGACATATTCCCTATATGTCAAAATGTGGGCCAGGGATGGAGAGCAGGATCTGTGTTGCACATTTGACCATTATGAGCCCTATTTTTGAATTCCTGGGGGTGGTTCAGTACAGCTAAAAGAACATCTAACCAAATCTACATTTTGACATGGAAAAGGCAGACACAGCCTTCTCTGAAGTGAAGCTGTTGGTTTGGAATCTTCGTAGAAACTGATTTAGAGAAAGTCTGACACTTCAGAGAAGCGAGCAGCCTGCGCCAGGTGTGCTGAGCAGGCTGGTTCTGCTAAATTTCTCCTCAGCACTGAGGGGCTCTGTGTTTCCTTTGTCTTTCCAGAAGCAGTCGAATGCGTCTCAGACTCTCTGTGACATCGTTAGGCTGGGCAGAGACCAGGGCAGTCAGCTGCAGGAGGCTGCGGAGCCAGACCCCCTCCTCGCCACGCTGGAGTCGTGAGTACTGGTGGGCTGCAGTGCTGGTGGGCCTCTCCCGAGTCAAGGGGACCTCTCTGAGCCCCAGGACAGGCTGCCCCCTCCTCTGTTTCAGATTCTGATGAGCTGGCTGTGAAATGCTCCCAGGTTCAGAGCCCAGGTTAATTTGAAGGGCTTGTTTCTCAAGGGAGGGGTCTCCACAGGGGACGTGGCAGGTCCAGGGAGCTGGGGCCAACAGGGGCGTTGCTGGGGTCCTGCAGAGGGAGGAGAGGCCACCCCGCACCCTGTGTGTCTGCCAGGCAGGACTGCGTGGAGCAGCTTCTGAGGAACATGTTTGATGAAGACCAGACCGAGAGCTGCCTTGTCAGCGGAACTCAGGTGTTACTCACCTTGCTGGAAACCAGACGGGCTGGGTGAGTCTCACTCACAAGGAAAAACATAGGAAAGCAGAGTTTGACACTACTGATATGGCAGCCCAGATGATCAGTCTGGATTACGTCGTTTGTGTTTTCATTACTTTTTGATTATAAAAGTAATAACATGGACAGAGTCCCCTTGTTGAAAAGGTCTACCTTACTGCTGTGGCCAAGTTCCCTTTGACCCTCACTGTCTGCTGTGGTTCCACCCCAGCCCAAAGGCACCCACCATTGCCTTGCGGGTGTGTTCACAGGCGCGTGTGGAATAGGCGTGGTTGGCAGGCTTTCCCCAAGGCCTGTTCTGAGAAGTCCTGGCTTCCGTGTGTGTGCGTGTAAGTGTGCCACAGGGTTTCCACCCCGGTGTGCGGTGACGTGTATACACACCCATTGCCTGTGCCAGACTGTGGGCCCTTGCCGGGGGCCGTGTTGTGTTCATCTTCGTCTCCTAAGCCCACGTACGTGTGGGTTAATACTGTCTGTTGAGCATTGAATAAAGGCAGCTCTCCCCATTTTGCTTTCTCACGCATCAGGTGTCATTTGTTCACCTACCACGTCACCAGCAAGGGGCCCAGGAGATAGCTGAGATGTGGCCTGTCTCCTCTCTGTGCTCCCTGTCTGGCACAGGAGATGAGTGTGTGGACAAGAAGCATGGTGCCGTGTGGGGGGTGAAGTGCACACGCACCCAGTGCCATCCGGGCCATGAGACAGGCTACTGGGCGGAGCCTCCAGGTCAAGGAGATTTTCCCTGGAAGGCCGCATCTAGTGAGAGACAGTCCCTGGGCTAAGGCACTGGGGGGTCCCGGTATGGACACGAGTAGGGGCAGTATGTGGGTGAGACAGCTGCACCTGAGGGGCAGAGATGGGGAGCCAGCAGAAGCAAGTTGGAGTGAAAAAGGTCGAGTTTGTTGGGGATACAGGTGTTTGAGACACTTCCAGGACCCCAGGTAGATGTTTCAGGAAGTCTTTGGAACTGTCTCTGGGTCAAGGGGGCCTAGTCTGGCTCTCGGGTCACAGCGGGCTGGGTACCGCCAAGACCATCCGAGCAGATGGGACTTCTGGGGCACCCTGCAAGTGGCAAAGGGAGGCCAGGAGAGGAGGCCACAGACGAGAGGACATTGCAGCTCTCCGGGCACCGTCCCTCTTGCCTTCTCCCCAGTCGTCGCGCTCCGTCAGTGGGCTCAGGCTCCCTGCGTGCCACGGGCCCTGCAGTCTCCAGGACATCCCTCTCTCCTCTGTCCCGTCAAGTGCTGCAGCAGTGTCGGACTCTCTCAAGGTGGCTGTAGTTCCCATATTTCCACTTCCTATGTAGACCTTCAGTTAGCCCCCAGCGCTGATAGCCTGTGCTTTTTTTAAAATGAAAGAAAAAAAGAACAGGAAAATGACAAGAAATTGGTTTAATCTTGGTAGTGAGATTATTAGCAGTTCCTCCTCATACTACTTAATACATATTTATTAGATTATTCCCTAAAAATAGAATTATGACATTATAATCATTTTCTCTAGTTAGACAACCGGAATATTGATTTTTTTTATCTTCGTAAACCCGGAAAATCTGGGAGACTTCTGAGGGCCGAGCTCAACCCTGCATGTAATGGAGGAGATGCTGCAAAAAAATTAGGAAAACAGAGATAAACCAGCTATTTCTCTCTCTTTTTTTTTATCCTTTTTTATATTAAAAATTTTCATAATATGATTACATATTACTTTTACAAATACCTCAGTTAGAAAAACTTGCTTGAAAAAGCCAAAGGGACAATGAGGCCAGTCCTGTCTGCTGTTTCTCAGCTGAGTGTCCCCACTGAGTGCCGGGACAACAGTGAATATTTTCAAAGCAGGAGGAGGAGTGGCCTCTCCAGGGGCCGTGGGGCCCAGGTCACTTCCTCTGGCTCTGCATTCTCGAATGTCACCCGGTGCCTTTCTTTTCCCTCTGGCAGTCATCAGATCATGCGTGGAGGCCTTAAGTTGCCTCACCATTGAGATTGCTTTTGGGAAAATTAAAAGAGCTCTTTTTGGAAGAAGACGATGAGTTGAAATGTTGGCTAGGGAATGAGGTGAGGCCTGGGTGCGCCGCGTCCCCATCTGCTCTCCTCTCCACAGGACAGAGGGCTTGGTGGACTCCTTTTCTCAGGGACTGGAGAGGTCGTACGTCGTCAGCAGCAGTGTACTGCAGGGCATCGAGCCACGGCTGAAGGACTTCCACCAGCTCCTGCTCAACCCGCCAAAGGTAAATGGCCATAAAAGGCTGTTGAGTGCCTTTGGAGATGTCATAGGATTGGATGATTCACGAGGAGAAGACCCCACAGTTTATCCCAGACGGGGCAGAGTGTGGAATGAATGTGCACTAACACTACCATTTCCAGACTCCCACTTGAAGACCACCAGCTGATGCTGAAACACACATTTTCAGGACCCCCATCTGTGAATGTCCGTCTCTGCCTCCGTAAGGGAGGCCTGGGAGTGGGACATTTGCAGCCTCCCCAGGCGGCTAAGCCTGAGGTCACCATAGGCCTGGCCTCCAAGCTGGGGACACCCAGCTCAGGGACACTCAGCTCCGGTGGGGGCAGGTTTCCCAGAGGAGGCCCTTTGCTCAGCTCAGCAGCTCTGGGCAGTGCGTCGGCCGTGTTGGAGAGGGTGATGTGCACGAAGGCGCCTGCCACCTCAGCCATCAGCACCCTACCCGCCAGTCTCTGGTTGTAGCCCCTCTCTCCAGGCACGGCCCCGCGCCTCCCTGGTGCTCAGTGCCCACCTGACCGGCAGTCAGTTTATCTCACCAGCTGGTTTGTCGTCTGCCTCCCCCACTAGTACGTAAGCTTCGTGGACGCAGGGATTCTGTTCTGCCAGCCTGGAACATTCAGTTAATGAGAAGGCAGGCGCGTTATGCTGACTGCGGGATCAGAAAATACCTGCATCCCGTCTGACGAGGTCGGCTTTACCACCAGTCTCCCAGGAGTGTTCTCGTGGCATTCGTTAACTCAGTGTCCTGAGGCCGGGTCCCCAGAGAGAGCCCTGTGGGCATCTACAGTCGATTGTGAGGTCTGGCCACCCTCAGACTGGTCCCACGGGCCCCACCCTGGACACCTCTCGTATGCCGAGGTACGCAGCCCTTTGTCCTGGCAGGCTCAGACCAGAGTGCCCTGGGCTTCCTGGGAGCAGTGGACTGCCCTGGCCGCTCTTCGTGAGGCCCTGAGGGGAGTGGAGGGGTTCTAGCCTGTCAATCCCCTCATTGCCTCTTGCAGGTAACCCTCTGTTGAAGACCCCCACACACAGGCCCACTCTCCCCTAGGCTGGGCCATATCATGGAACAATGGCCCCAGCCCTTGAGCAGTTGGCACAGGGGGCTCAGAGAAGCTGGCAGTGGCATCACTGGTCACAAGTCTCCAACTGGGTGGTGCCTCCTGTGTTTGCAGAAAGAAGCAATCCTGACCACCATCGGTGTACTGGAGGAGCCCCTGGGGAACGCCCGTCTGCATGGTGCCCGCCTCATGGCCGCACTGCTGCACACAAACACGCCCAGCATCAACCAGGAGCTCTGCCGGCTCAACACCATGGACTTACTGCTGGTGAGGGAGCTCCACGGCCAGCCCACGCGTCTGTGACTGTGCCTGCACGATCTGCCACAGGTCAGGGGCAGCAGAGCAGGGTACATTGGAGCAGGCAGCTGGACCTCAGCACTTGGACAAAGGTCTGCCTAGCGGGAGGTTGTGGTCCCAAGTTCCAAGGCTTGACCATAGGTTGCTGGTGGGACACAGAGTGACAGTGCCTTGGCCACAGGTTCACAGGAGGTAGTGAATCTGCTGTAGAATTGCCCTGAAAGGGTCAGGTGCAGTGGCTTATGCCTGTAGTCCCAGCTACTCAGGAGGCCAAGGCAGGAGGATCCCTTGAGCCCAGGAGTTTGAGGCTGCTGTGAGATTTGATAGTGCCACTGTGCTCCAGCCCAGGTGACAGAGCAAGACTCTTTCTCTAAAAAAAGGAATCACCTTGAAAGTAGAGGGCAGATATCTAATCCTGTTGTTTGAGGGAATGGATTAATACATCTATCTGCTTTCTCATACTCTGACTTAACAAGATAGAACCTACACTGTAGCTCTTAAATGTAAAATGTGCTAAAAGAAAAGCTCCTCGTCTTCCACAATAGAAAGTCACCCTAGCAGTTCTTGTCAGAGCCAGTGGGAATGCTCTTCTGTTCCGCAGATGCTGCCCAGGGGCCTGCAGAACGCTCTGGGTGTCTGAGAAGAGGGTGGTGGGCGGCGCTGACTGTGGGCAGCAGCTCCACTGCAGGGAGCACAGGCTGCCCCCTGAGAAGAAGAGTGCTGATGGGGGGCATGGCCCTCAGTGCGTGCTGCCAGCAGATACAGCCCCTGTCCTCTGCCTTGCTCTTGGGCCTCTGCTCCCAGGAAGCTGGAATCTCTCTGCAATCTTAGTCCCAAATTGAGCCAGCCTCGGAGCTGGACCTGAAGTGCTGTCTGCCTCAGAAGTTCTTTCAGCATTTGGAAGTCACTGGGCACTGCTGCGACTCTGAACTCCCCGTCTGGAGCAGGGGGGCAATCGTAAAAGACCGACTTTCCTTTTCCTCTTTTCAAAAAAATTCCCATTTGCACTCTCTTCCTTTTGTTTATATTTATTGAGGTAAAATAACATAAAATTTGCCATTTTAACCATTTTTAAGCATACAATTCAGTGCATTAAGTACATTCACAAACATGTATAACTATTACAACTATCTGTTTCTAAAACTTTTTAATTTTCCAAAACAGAAACTCTGCCCATTAAACACTAGCTCTCCATTACCCCTCCCCAGCCCATGGCAATCACCAATCTACTTTCTGTCTCCAAATTTGACTATTCTAGGTTTATTATACAAATGCAGTGAGAGTATTGTCTTTTTTTTTTTTTTTTTTGCAAGATAGGGTCTTGCTCTGTCACCCAGGCTAGAGTGCAATGATGACATTACAGCTCACAGCAACCTCAGACTACCAGGTTCAAGTGATCCTCCTGTCTCAGCCTCCTAAGTAGCTGGGACTACAGGCGTGCATCACCATGGTGGCGGATTTTTCTTTTTTCTTTGTTTTTTTTTTATTTTTAGAGATGGGGTCTTGCTGTGTTGCTCAAGCTGGTCTAGAACTCCTGGCCTCAAGCAGTCTTCCTGCCTTGGCCTCCCAAAGTGCTAGGATTGCAGGTGTGAGCCCCTGCGCCCGGACGAGTATTTTTTTTTTGTGACCAGCTTATTTCACTTAGCATAATGTCCCTAAGGTTCGCCCAGTATTGCAGTGTATGTCAAAAATTCCCTCCTTTTTAGGACTGAATCACTGTGTTGTATTACAGACCACACTTTGTTTATCCGTTCATCAGTGGACACTGGGGTTGCTTCCACCTTTTGGCTGTTGTGAGTAATGCTGTGCACGTGTGTGTACAAATATCTGAGTTTCTGCCTTCAGCACTTTTGGATATATACCTAGAAGTGGAATCATGGGATCACGGGGCAATTTTGTGGTTTACTTTTTAAGGAACCACCAAACTATTTTCCACAGGGACTGCACCATTCTACATTCCTGCTGTTGAGGATTTTGTCTTCTCCACACCCTCACCAACACTTGTTTTCCTTCTTTTGACAGGAGCCATCCTAGGTGTGTGGGGTGGTGTCTCATGCTGGCTTTGATTTGCATTTCCCTAATGATGAGTGATGTTGAGCATCTTTTCTTGTGTTTGTTGGCCATCTGTATATCTTCTTTGGAGAAATGTCTGTTCAAGTCCTTTGCCCATTTTTGAGTTGGGTGGTTTATTTTTTTGTTTGAGTTGTAGGAGTTCTTTATATATTCTGGCTATTAATCCTTTATCAGATATATGATTTGCAAGTATTTTCTTCCTTTATTTGGGTTATATTTTTACTCTTGATAGTAATTTTTTTTTTTTTTTTTTTTAAGAAACAAAGTTTCACTCTGTCGCCCAGTCTAGAGTGCAGTGGCACAATTATAGCCCACTGCAGCCTTGAACTCCCAGGTGCAACTGATCCTCCTGCCTCAGCTTCTCAAGTAGCTGGGACTCCAGGCGCCTGGCAGATTTTTAAAATCCTTTATAAAGACGAGGTCTCGCTCTGTTGTCCAGGCTGGTCTCAAACTCCTGGCCTCAAGCGATCCTCCCGCCTTAGTCTCCCAAAGTGCTAGGATTACAGGCATGAGCCACTGCAGTCAGCCAATAGTGACCTTTGACACACACAAGTTTTAATTTTGATGAAATGCGGTTCCTTTTTTTTTTCTTTTGTTGCTTGTGCTTTTGGTTTCATATACAAGAAATCATTGCCAAATCCAATGTCATGAAGCTTTTCCTCTGTTTTCTTCAGAAGATTTTATAGTTTAGCTCTTATGTTTAAGTCTTTGATGTACTTTGAGTTAATTTTTGTTCATGGTGTAATGTAGGGTTCAACGTTATTATTGCTATGGGGATAATCAGTTTTCCCTGCACTACTTGTTTAAAAGACTGTCCTCTCCCTATTGAGTGGTCTTGGAACCCTTGTTGAAAATCGGTTGACCTATGTATGTGAAGGATTATTTTTGGGCTCTCTATTCTATTCCTTTGGTCTATATGTCTACCCTTATGTCAGTACCACACTGTTCTGATTACGGTAGTTTTGTAGTAAGTTTTGAAAGTAGGAAGTGTGCGTTCTCCAACTTTGTTCTTCTTTTTCAAGATTATTTTGGCTATTCAGGGTCCCTTGAGATTCCATATGAATTTTAGAATGGGTTTTTTCATTTCTGCAAAAAAAAAAAAATGCCATTGAGATAGAGGTTGCATTGAATTTGTAGATCACTTTGGGTAATATTGTCTCAACAATATTAAGTCTTCATTCCATGAACATGGATGTTTTCGTATTTATTTAAATAGGTCTTTAAATTCTTTCACTAGTGTCTTACAGTTTTCAGTGTACAAGTCTTTTACCTCCTTGGTTTAATTTATTCTTAAATATCTTATTCTTTTGGGTGCTATCATATATAAAACTACTTAATTTCCTTTTTGGACTGTTAATTGCTAGTATATAGAAATGCAACTGATTTTTTTTGTATTGATTTTGTATTATACATCTTTGCTGAATTCATTTATTAGCTCTAACAGTTTATGTGGAATCTTTAGAATTTTCTATATATTTTGGGAACAGAGATAATTTACTTTTTCCTTTCTAATTTGAATGCCTTTTATTTCTTTTTCTTGCCTAATTGCTCTGGCTAGGCCTTCTAGTACTTGTCAAATGGAGGAGGTGAGAGTGGGCATCCTTGCCTTGTTACTGATATTAGAGGAAAAGCTTTCAGTATTTCAACAGTGAACATGTTATGAGGTGTGGGCTTTCGTAGATGCCTTTATCATGTTGAGGAAGTTTCCTTCTATTCCTAGTTATTGATTATTTTTATCAAGAAAGTGTGTGGAACTTTTTTAAATGACTTTTTTTGTGTGTGAATTGAGATGATCATTTGGCTTTTGTCCTTCATTCCATTAATGTAGTGTATTACTTTGATTGATTTTCATTTGTTGAACTATCCTTCCATTCTAGGAATGAACCCTACTTTGTCATGGTATGCAGTTCTTTTAAATATGGTGCTGAATTCAGTTTGAATTCAGGAATGTGTCAAACAGATGGGCTTCCTGCCTTTCTCCAGCTCCCCACTTCCTGGTATAAAAGGGGGACCCAAACTCATATCTGGGTGTGGAGAATACTCTCCATCCCCATCCCCCAGCACGTCCCCTCTCCATGTGGGCAGCAGCGGGTCTGGGACCCAGGCTGCTGTGGCCCCTGGTATGTGTGAGGTGGCCCTTGTCCCCTCACTGTCCTGGGCTGGAAGAGGCTCTGTGGGAGACAGGACAGCACCTTGTCCTCGTTCAGCCGCCTCTGTCTTCCGGCAAGTCCCGAGGTGGCCAGAACCTCCTCTGGGCTTCAGCATGCACTGCCTGGATTTGGGCTCACACTTCGTCTGCTCATTCTGGATGGATCCCTCTGTGCTTGAGAATTTAACACAATTCCAGTAACTCATGGGTCAGAGACAAAATCATAAATGAAATCTTCAAATACTTAGAACTGAAGAAAAATAAAAATGCCATATAGCAAAATGTGTAGAATGTAAAGTGAATTTTATACAAGAAAATGTATAGCCTTTAAAAAACAGACTGGAAGGCCGGGCGCGGTGGTGCACGCCTGTAGTCCCAGCTACTTGGGAGGCAGAGGCAGGAGGATCTCTTGAGCCCAGGAGTGTGAGGCTGCTGTGAGCTGACGCCACGGCACTCTAGCCAGGGTGACAGAGTGAGACCGTGTGTCAAAAAAAAAAAAACACACACACACACAAGAAAACCAGACTGGAAAAGAAGGAAGGCTAAAAATTAATGAGTTAAACTTCCATTCAAGGGCACTAGAGTAAACCCACAGAAAGAGGGAAGACTGCTACTCAGGTAAGGGCAGAAAGTAATGGGACAGAAACCAGCAGGCAGGGGATCACAGGAGTGGGTGGCTTTTGAAGAAACTGCCCGACGGAGCCATGGGTCGCAGGGGACCATCCTGGAGCAGTTTCCTGGCCGCCTGAGACTGGACATGTGAGAAGTGAGGGCATGACATCTGGGAATGGTTTCCCTTCACCTTTGTGGTTCAGCTGTTAGGAGAAAACCAATCTAAGAACTCTCTTCTATCCTCTGTTTACCCAGGACTTGTTTTTTAAATATACCTGGAATAATTTTTTGCACTTCCAAGTGGAACTATGCATAGCCGCCATTCTCTCCCACGCCGCCCGGGAGGAGAGAGCAGACGCCAGCGGATCCGAGAGCAAGGCGGAGCCTCTGCCTGGCAACACGAACGGGAACCTGGAGACCCCCCAGTGTGCCGCCGGCCTCCCTGAGAACATGATGGTGACCCACGTAAGTCCATGCCACCATCCCTGTGACACCGCCCGCTGCAGCCTTAGTTTGTCCAGACTATGTTGGTATCATCGTCGATTGTGGGCGTTCTGCAGGCGGTGTAGCCAGGGCCTCACGTGTGGTCTGTGACCCTCCTGTTGGGGGGGGTGCTGCTCTCCTGTCACCACCCCGAGGATGCCGAACTACAGACAGACACCAGGTTTGCCAGGTCACAGAGCCAGTGGCAGGGGAGGTGGTGAGGCAGCGTCTGTACCAGGCTGGTCTCGCCTGTTGTTGGCTGCCACCCCTGAAGGGGGAAGAGTCACCTGGACGCTGCCCCCATCGTACCCCTCCTTCCAGGGCTGTGCTGGGGTATCCCCACTGTGTCTGCGGCTCACTGTTAGGCCAGACCAGGAGGGAAGAAGCAGGGGAAAGAGAAAATGTGTCAAATTCTAATGAGAAAACCTGGGGATTTGGACCTTTAAAAACTAGGTGCCTTCACCTTCTCCATGACACTCCTCTCTCTGTCACCTGGGAAGGCCCACGCAGTCGTGTGCTCACAGCCATCTCTTCCTGGGCCTGTGCGCAGTGCCTGGTGTCCACATCTGTGTCTTATTCCCGCCCCGGCATCTGCATCGTCACACCTGGCAGAGAGCAGGCCTTTCTGAGTGTTCTCAGGGAAGGAAGGAAGGGAACAGCTTGGTGCCGTGAGCACTGATAGGGCTCATGGCATTTGAGGCCGCTGGCCTGGGAGGGTGGGGGCGGCAGGGGGTGGCCTGGACTGAGCGGCGCGGCTGAGAGGAGGGCAGAGGCTTAGAAAGGGGCTCCCCGGACATCTGGCGAGAGGCCTCAAAGACATCAGGGCTGGAGTGGACGTGCAGGTCGCACTCTGCCCGCCCAGGACTGGTGTCCTGGCACCTGCTGTGTGCAGGCCTGGCAGGGTTCAGCACTGGAGGAGACAGGTCCAGTCTGCCCCACAGCTGGCAACCAAGGGGTCGATGAGAGCCACATGGTGGGGAGGGGTATGCAGGGGCAAGCAGGCCAGCAGGGGACCCTCACCCAGATAGGCCTTGGGTGCGTGAGGGTGTGAGTTGGGGTCCAGAATAAACATCCCAGGCACAAGAAACCGTCTGTGTCAGGGCCTGGGAGTGAGAAAAATGCTGAGGGCCTCAGCCCTTCTTCTGGGCACTTAGGAAGGAGGTGGGAGGATGGCCAGAGGGGCTGAGGGATCCAGGAGGCGGAGGAGAGCGGGGCATGCTGCATTTCAGGGCGCTCAGCAGCAGGAGCCTTTGGGGTCCTGGCAGCCCCTCCCTCTGGGTTGGGGGGGCTACACGTGTGTGGCAGCCCATAGGGTCCTTGGTGCTGACTTCCTCGCTGCCTGCAGGGTCCACTCAGACCTGGTGTTTGCTGGCCCTGCTCAGTCTGGGGGGTGGGGTGCAGCCTTGCAGACCCCGACTCACGCCGCCCACCCCACAGCTGTTCCAGAAGTGCTGCCTGGTACAGAGGATCCTGGAGGCCTGGGAAGCCAACGACCACACACAGTAAGAGCCGCCTGGACACTGAGGTGTGCGCCTCTGAGGGACCCGGGCCTGGCCAGTCGGGGATGCAGAGCTGCCCCTCACCAGGCCACTGGTGACACTACACGTGTAACTCCAGGCTCAGTGTGGGCATCGGGTGTACAGCACAGCCCTGTGCCCCAGGGCCGCCATGGAAGGGGGCCCTGCTACTGGGCCCACAGCTGTGAATGCTGCCCAGGAAGGACATAGGGAGCTGACAAGGGCAGGCCAAGGTATGGCCAGGCCTGCACTGGGGCCAGGGGCAGCCCCTTCCCGGAGCCTGCTCTGGTCCCTGTCCAGCCGCCTTGCCTGGACTTTGCCCACATGTTTTCCCACGCCCATCTTCCTCTTCGCCAAGAACTTGGGGCACCCTCCTTGAGTACTTGTACTCAGGGATGTGTCTTTATTTTAATTTTTCTGTGTCTTCTGTTTAACTGAGTGTTCCCTCGGGTCAGGAAGCATGTCCTGCTTGTTGTCCTGTGCCAGGGCCCAAGGCTGTCCCGCCCATTTGCTGTCCTGCTACAGGGGCCCAGTATGGTGTGGGCGCAGCCCTGGGTCCTCCTGTCGGGCGAGGAGAAGCTTAGCCGGCTTAGGGGTGTGGAGGCCACGCCCCGTCTCACTGCATGCTGGGCCCGAACTTTGCAGTCCTGGGCTCAGTTCCTGCTCCATGTGGGCCACACCACAGCCTTTCTGCCTCAGTTTTCTCATCTGTACAGTGGGGTGAGAGCTGTGTCTGTTTCATGAGCGCCTCTTGGTAGATTGATGAACCTGCTGCACGTGGCAGATGCTTTCCAGACAAGAGTGTCCTGTGAGCAGGGCCAGGCGGCTGCTCTGGAGACCAACCTGAGGGCCTGGTCGGGCAGCTCTCCCCGCCCCTGGTCTGGCAAGGCCACGTGGCCGCCCTGATGGTGCCTGTTGCTTTCAGGGCCGCGGGTGGCATGAGGCGCGGGAACATGGGCCACCTCACGAGGATCGCCAACGCGGTGGTGCAGAACCTGGAGCGTGGCCCCGTGCAGACCCACATCCGCGAGGTCATCCGAGGTGAGCCCCTCGCCCCTGGTCACCCCTCTGCTGGTAGTGGGTGCCAGGGGCCCTGACTGGAGCTGCATCCGAAGTGCCCCTGCCCCCAGCAGGCGGTGACTGCACCATATTGTGATGGACCCCGCAGCCTCCCTTGTTTCCTCCCCTTCCCACGGCGGATCTCTGCCCAGGGTGCGCCAGGTCCGGTGTGTCGGTTCTGCGGGGAGACGTGTGGAGACCCTGTCAGGCATCTGAATAGGTGGCACAGGAGACCCAGGCCCTGCCGAGGACAGGTCACGGCTGGCGCTCAGAAGCCATAAGCATTGCCAGGCTCTCCTGTGGCTCACGGGCCACCCAGAGTCCTGCCTGAGTGTGGCAATCCTAGTCCACGTTCAAGCTTTGCTCTGAGCTCAGGTGGTTTTGGGGGCCTTCCTAGCACGAGTCTCAGGGGAGCCAGGGGAGAAGGTGGCGTCCTGTTTGCTAGGAGCAGGTGGTAGGGACATGCCCACAGCAGCCGAGCCCTGGTCGGGGTGGGCAGTCCTGTTCTGGGCCCTGAGCAGAGCAGCCCCCAGTGCAGCCTGTGAGGCCCCTCCCGTCTGGGCGCCACCCCACCCTCTGCCCATGGTACCCGCTACCCCAGGCACCCTCCACTGCCACTCCTTCCTGCCACTCTCATGTCCTGGGCACACAGTCTAGCTCTGTGGCCATGTCCTTGTCTTCTGTCCTGAGTGCAGGGGCTGAGCAGGGGAGGGGGTGGGTAGGGGAGGCAGGTGGCTCAGATGGGCCTGTGTGGCCTTGCTGGGGAGGAGGAGGACACCCTGCCAGCCTGAGTAGGGTGTGCCCAGGCCCCTCAAGGTGTGGTCCGAGTGGACAGGCAGGTGGACTCAGAGATCCCCAGGAACTGGTGTATGCACGGATGGGTGAGGACTTCGTGATTAGGACCCCAGGTTTGCTGGTGGGTGGCAGTCACGCCTCCTGTCACGGCCAGGACAGTCTGCTCCTAGCTTACACAGGGCTGGGCCTCGGTGAGATGGATGCTTGTACTCAGCGAATGGTGTTCACAACGAGTGAGTCTGTCCCGGGGCCTGGCCCTCAGTCTGGGGCTACAGCCCCAGAGGGATGTCAGAAGATGGTCTGGCTGGTGCAGGGGTGCCTGTTTGGCATCAGGGCGAGACCTCAGGTGCTTGTGAGCCTGAAGCAGACACAGGCCTCTTGGGATCTGCTCCGCATCATGTTGAGAAAACCACAGCACAGTGGGTTATGTGAGTGCTGGGCACAGCCCGTAAGGCAGAGGTGGGTGCTGGCCTGTGGCCCTGCCTGATTGGCCGCCTCGTTGTCCCTGAGGGTGGTCTCAGACATGGCCCTCTCCTGTTTAGGTCCCCTGGGCAGGTATTGGGTGGGGAAGCTCTGGGTGGTCCTCCTTCCCATCCAGCAAGTCCCTGCTTTGGGCCTGTCCAGGACCATAGGGAGGGGATCACGCTCCATAGCCCATTGTGAGATCAGGCCTTTGGTCCATGGTCACACGTGAGGAGGGTGCGTGGGCGGGGGTGGCTTGGCAAGCGTGGCAGGAAGACATCCCTGTGTTGCTAGAGGGGCACAGCAGATGGGGTGGAGGCGGGGCCAGAGAAGGCTCCTCCAGGCAGGAAGCTCTTTAATCCCACACCATTTCCAGGTCATGAATCTGGGGCTCTGACATCCCCCCACAGACAGAGACACACACACACACACACACACACACACACACACACACACACACACACGCACGCACGCGCACCCCCCCACAGACAGAGACACACACACACGCACGCATGCACGCACACACGCACGCACACGCGTGCGCCTCCAGGCTGCCTGTGAGCGGGGATGGAGAAGGAAGTTGAGATGCTTTCTCAGCCTCTCTTCCTGTTCCTGGGAGTTGCTCAGGGGCTTACACACCAGCACACTGAGAGCTCTGATGCCCACCGAGGTCTCCGTAGCCCTGCACAGTGTCGGTGTACCCCACCCTTACTGTGGCCCCAAGGCCTGCACGACCCTTTCCATCCAGCAGGCCCCTGCTTTGTCCCTCAGATGGGCTGACCATGGCGACACCACCCACCCTCCCAGGACCAGGATGCACCTGCCGGAGCTCCTGGGTGCCCTGCGCCACCTGCACAGAGCCGCCGAGGGCTCACCAGGCAGCACTTCCCTTGCAGGGCTCCCTGCGGATTGCCGTGGCCGCTGGGAGAGCTTTGTGGAGGAGACGCTGACCGAGACCAACCGCAGGAACACTGTGGACCTGGTGAGGAGGCGCAGGCTGCTCCTGAGGCGTGCAGCGCAGTGCGAGGACACCGGCAGACATTCCTGCCTCTGCCCTGCGCTCAGGCCGAGGGAGTTGTGAGGCACCACAGCACCTGGGCTGTGGTCCTGCCTGCTCGTCTAGCACGCGAGTGTCCTGCAAGCGTGCAGTGCAGCCTCTGGCCTGGTGTCCATGGCACAGACCCTGTCCTGTGTTACAGCCAGGGCTGGCTCCCTGAGGGCCTCTGTGCAGAGCTGCTGGGACCCCTGGGTCCCTTCCCTCCCACGGCAGCAGCTGTAGCTTGTTGGCAGAGGTCTCCTTTTGCCTGAGGCCACGTGTGCCACCTGCAGCAGGGGGTTGGGCCGTCATGGGGCCTCAGGGTCACCTGGGCACCTCCTTATGGCATGGCCTCCTGGGCCCAGAGGTCTGACAAGTGCCAGGCTGGGCAGGGTCCTTGGGGCACTGGACTGGACGGGGGCTGGGACTCTGGGCTGGACGGGGTCTGGGGCGCTGGGCTGGCTCACACTCCCACCCCATCTGGCCTGTGTTTTAGGTGAGCACTCACCACCTTCACTCCTCAAGTGAGGACGAGGACATTGAGGGTGCTTTCCCTAACGAGCTGTCCCTTCAGCAGGTGAGGGTGTGGCCGGCACTCTGCACCCTGCCGGGCCCTTCCCAGCGCCTGTGTGCGCTTGCTGGCTGTTAGTCCTCTAGACGTGTCCCCGCTGGCATCTCACTAGCGAAGGGGAGAGGCGGCTCATCCCCAAGCATATGTAGGGAGAGGGGGGCTGGGGGGAGAGCTCCGAAGTCGCTGCACCTTGGTGAGACCACACTGGAAGCGTAGAGCCAGTGAGGCGCTATTTCCGGCGTGACCACAGTGGACGTGCAGCCTGAGTTTTGATGGAATCCTGAGCCCTCAACAGACAGAATTTAGTGCCCACTTGTGCTGGAAGAGAAACTCCTGAACAGCCAGAGAGATTCTGGTCCCACAGAGCGGCCGGGGTCTGAGGCCTGCTCTGTGACAGGTGCCCTCCCTGCCAGGCTTTCTCCGAGTACCAGATCCAGCAGATGACGGCCAACTTCGTCGATCAGTTTGGCTTCAACGACGAGGAGTTTGCAGACCAAGACGACAATATCAAGTGAGTCTGCTCAGACTTGTCCGGAGACCCTCTGCCTCAGACACAGGCCTGATTCCCCTCCCCACCCCCGGTCCCGTGGGGGCAGCTCCCTGTGGTCTTGCTGGAAATGTAGCCTGGTGCCCCCTAAGAGAAAGCAAATGTTCCCTGGTCGCTCGAGAGCGCCAAGCCCACTGGACCAGCACTGGCAGAGGTGGCGCTGAGGGTCAGCTGCCTTGCTCTTGCAGTGCCCCGTTTGACAGGATCGCGGAGATTAACTTCAACATCGATGCTGACGAGGACAGTGTGAGTGAGCAGGGGCTGCTCCGGGGCACATGGGCATGTTGGTGGGGGCGGGGCATGCGGCCCTCTTTTATTCTACTTGCCCAGGCGGCTCACGCTGTGCCCAGGGCTCAGCCTTTGTCAGGGGGATGCATGGGGAGCCCTGAGCCAGGGGGACGTGTGTGGCAGGGCTAGGAGGGGCCCCGTGTGGGAGCTCAGAGCAGAGTTGCCACCTTGCCACCCCCATCCCGCCCTCCAGCCAGGCAGGCATCCCACATCCTGAGAGCTAAGCCCCTCTGGGAGCCCAGGGTCTCCTGTCTCCCTGAGACCCTCAAGAAACTGACCTCAGCGTTCCGTCTTGCAGCCCAGCACAACTCTGTTTGAGGCCTGCTGCGGCGACCGCATCCAGCCCTTTGACGATGACGAGGAGGAGGACATCTGGGAAGACAAGGAGACTCACTGTGTCACCCGGGCGATGGCCAGAGCCAGGTGCAGGGCCCCCCATCCTTCTGAAGCTCTGCCGAGAGGCACGAGGCCCCAGGAACAGGTGTCGGACACCCGGCCACTGTGCTGGTGGTTATGCCTCCTCTCGCAGAGCGGGAGCCCCAGGGCCTGGAGGGTGACCAGAGGCGGGCAGAGCTGAGGCCTGGAGCCAATCGATGCTCCTCTCTCTCTACCCTCCTGGCCCCAGCCCCAGCCCCCCAAACCCTCCAGTGTTGGGTGCCCATCCTGAGCCACCAGGCGTCTGACTTTGTGCCCTTCCTCAAGGTTTGGAGCCCCCCAGCCTTCAGAGAGCTGCTCAAGGAATGGCCTGGAGCACAAAGGCCGGGACGGGAAGGTGTGCTTGGAAGTAGACAGGGACACCTCTGGGGCAGGCACCCCCACGGTCCCCGTGAGCAACGAAGGTGCCCCAGTGGAGGCTGATTCAGAAGGTAGCGCTGGGGCCGGGCAGGGGACTTAGGTGTTGGGGACAGGACGTAGTGTCCTGGCCTGGGTGTTGTGGGGCCTTCGTTTGGAGCCGAGGCATCCTGGGCTGCCTGTGGCCTGGGCCTGCCCCTCTGTCCGCACAGGCCTATGCCGCTCTCCTGGGCAGGGGCCCGCCGTGCGCTGAGCCCAGCACGGGGTGGTCTCCTGCCTCTGCCCCCTCTCTTGTGGTCACTCAGCTGCATCTCCACGGGTGGTGTCTGGTGTCCAGCTGGTCCCCATCAGGGACTTGCCCCACACAGTCTGGGCAGCGCCAACACGTGTCTCACGCGTGGCCTGACCACCCCTCAGATACACTCAGCAGGGCAGAGCCGGACTCCGGCAGGAGCTAGTCCAGCCCACAGGCAGAGCCTCCCAGCAGACCCTCTTCTCACCTCTGCCCTGCGGGCGGCACTGAGGCGCTCAGCCCTGGCGGGGGGGTGGCGGTCTCTGTTGGGAGGTGCTGGGCCGAGACAGAAGATGGGCTGGGGGACCCTGGGGAGGAGGGACGTCCCCAGCAGGAGGAAGGTGGCCGATACGCAAAGCCAGGGAAGGGGCAGCAGTGCTTGGCGAGCTGCCCTGCCTCCCCCAGACCTGGTCCTGGTCAGGACACTGTGGTTGGCGTGTGGAGGCAGCCGCTGCCCCCCCACCGTGTCGCCAGCCCTCCTGGAGGCCCGAGGGGGCCCACGGGTGCCCAATAGCCCCACGGTGACTCACATGCGCCCCAGGGGCGACAGTGGTTTATCAGAACCCTCAATCCGCCCCTCTTGCTCTCAGTGTTGAGAGGGCTTGGGGGCCACGCCACCCTCTGTGGGGAGCTGCTCCCAGGGGCACTGCCCAGCAGTGAGGGCACAAGCCAGGCGTCCTTCCTGGGAATAGCCCTGTGCTCCTGCCAAGCTCTGTGACCCGGGGGTGGGAGATGCTGCCTCCCCTTTGCCCACGGCACCCCGGGCCTGCCCACACCTGGCGGCCGTGTCTCTCCCCAGCGGGCACTGCGTGGACGGCGGTGTTTGATGAACCAGTGAACGCGACACCCACAGCCCCGGGAGTGGTGCGGGACATGGGTTCCAGCGTGTGGGCAGCCAGCGCCTTGGCTCCAGAGGAGAGAGGCTGGGCCAAGTTCACTGACTTTCAGCCTTTCTGCTGGTAACAAATGCATCAGCATGCAGGGCTGTGCTGGGAAGCCCTGTCGGGGTCGGGGTTGGGGTCAGTGGGTGCCCATCCCCCGAGGGCTCTCCCTGACCTTGTGCTTGTTTGCAGCTCTGAGTCAGGGCCCAGGTGCAGCTCTCCCGTGGACACGGAACGCAGCCATGCCAGGGGCGGCCGTGGCCAGGACCTGGAGAAAGCCTGTGAGTGGGAGCAGTGAGGCCACATCTCAGTGGTGATGCTGGGGCTTGCATGTACCTGTGGGACTGGCCCAGCCATGTGCAGATGGAATCCCCAGTCGTGGGGGTCGGGGGGGCCGCCAGGCCATCAGGCTGCCCTTTGACCCAGATGTGACCAGGCTGCATGGCCCAGGTCTGCGCCCGGGTCCTGGACAGCAGTGCTGGGGTTCCAGCGTAGAGAAGTGTGCGGATGGGCTGGTGGCAGGAAGCTGTCCTGGGGCCTGGTCAAAGCCCCTGGCCCCCCAACCCCCCAGTCAGGCTGAGAAGTTCACCCGGAGCAGGCTGAGAGCTCCAGGCGAGTGACAGCTGGCCCCAACACTTCTGTCCCTGCTGTTGGGTCCTTCGGACTTGGAGCCGTGGCAGGGCCACACAGGGCTGTGGGGGCCCGCAGGCCTCTGCTTCCTGGTCTGAGCCTAGGGCACAGTGCCCTGTCTTGTGGGTTGGGGCACAGGATAGCCTGCGTGGAGAGCACACTGCAAGTGTGTGAGCTGTCTGCCCTTCATGCAGTTCCTGCACAGTCACACGTGCAGGCGGTGCAGCATGTCTCATAGGCTGTACGCTGGCCCCACACGGGCTCGGGGGCTCTGAGGCCATGGTGGCTGTGCTTGGTGGCCCTTCTGCCCTCACTGGACATCACAGTCCTCCTGTTTTGCAGTTGGCCCAGCTTCCCCGTGTGCCTGGAACGTGTGTGTCACCAGGAAGGCCCCCCTGGTGGTCTCCGACAGCAGCTCCTCGGGGGGGTCCGACAGCGAGGATGACGAGAAGGCAGCTGGTGCCATGGACACCATGAGCAGGGGCCTCAGCCAGGAGGCCCCCTTGCTGCCCGCAGTGGCCAGGATGGAGGAGGCTGTCGTCGGCAGGTGAGGGGATGGTGGCCTGCCTGGGCCCCTGGGCGCACAGTGTGGCTTCCAGGCCCTGTCCTCAGCTCTTAGCTCCCAAGGCCCCGTGACTGTGCGGGGGCTGGCTCAGGAATTGGGGTGGGGGCTGATGCTGGTGCATTTAAACAGAGTGTGGACAGGTTTGGGGGGCTTCTTGAATAGTGTCTGTTTTCTCTGTTGTCAGTAATTAAGATGAGAAGATGGGGCCTCAGTGTCCCAGATGGCACCCCAGGGACATGGGGGGCTGCCCCAGCCACAGAGGCCCTGACTGGAGAGCACAGCCCAGCTCTTGGGGTTCCGGGAGTGGCTGAGGTGCCTGGCACTTGGAGTGCCCTGGATGGTGGGGGCAGGACACCGCCTGACGCGCTATTGACAGATGTGCATCTGTGGGCCTTGCCCAGACCGTGTCTGCTGCCCGCTTGCTGTGGGGGCCCTGTGTCAGTTCCCAGACACGTGCCCACCTCAGCCCAGGCACCTCGGAAACACCTGTTGCGCTCGGACAGGATGGGGAGTGCCTCAGGAGTGCGCTCGGGACACCTGAACGCTGGCTGGGGGTTGGAGGAAGACAGAGGCCCTTGAGCCCCCAGGGAACTGTCCCTGGGGAGTGGGGCAAACATCCCCCCCTGCGAGGGGACCAGGCCCACTGGCCCCTCCAGCAAGCTCAACCCTGTGCACCTCCCACAGGAAGAAGGTCTCTGGGCCCCATCAGTGAACAGACAGACCGCTCCTGCCTTTGGGGAGTTGGGAGCACCCACACATCAGGAGCTGGTGCTGTCGTGGGACACAGGCTGGGCCAGCAGGAGGCGCCAGGGTCAGGTGGACCTGGCAAGGAGGTGCAAAGGCCCTGAGGTTCAGGGAGCAGTGGGGAGGTGCCTGGGCTGGATCCTGCCAGGCTGGACATCTGGGCGAGGACTTGGCATCTGCTCCAAGTGAAACAGTGCCTGTGGGCCCGCAAGTCCACCCATTGTCCTCAGCCACTCCTGGCTCCAGGGTTGGGAAGGGCCTGACCAGGGGTGCTCCCTGCCCATACTGCCCTTCCCCCCTCCAACAGGTGGGCGGGTCTGATGCCTCAGAGGGCCCTGCATACTGACCCCTGGTGGTCCTTGGGGTAGTGGGACTCTGGATGTCTCCTGCAGCCAGGCTGTGAGCTCAGTGCCAGGCCAGACCTATCCCATTGGTGTGGCAGGTCTGGTTTGGGCACATAGCCTCACCTCACACTCTGCTTGCAGCTCATAGCCCGGCTCTGTGCCTGGCCAAGGCTCCCTGAGGCCCTGGGCCCACATTCCAGGGACCCCAGACATGGCATGGCCTGTCTAGCCAGCCACCCTGCCCTCCGTGGGTTTGCAGCAAGGGGCGTCACAGCCCAGGGGAAGCGGGGCCAAGGCCACAGAGGCCACTGTTGGGGTGGGGGGAGCCTTGTCCTTGCTGACGCCAACACCTGGGCCAGAGTCCTGTGGGTTGGACGTCACACAACGTCCCTGAGTGGACTTAATTCCTTCTTGAGTTTAGAGTCACAGAAATTCTTAAAATCTTTACCCTCTTTTCTAAACATCACGTACAAAAACTTCTTAAGTCTGCTCTGAAAAGCAGGTAATGTCATCCGCAGAGTAAGGCACCATGTTCCCCAGGCCCCTGCACACAGCCACCCGGAACTCCCACTGCACCACTGCAGCTGTCCCCACCTGCCTCGGTGACCCAGCTCACAGCCCCCACCGCGTCTGAGTGCTCCTCCCTACGTTAGACTCTGGCTCAGTGTCTTTGCCCATCTGCTCCTGGTGGCCAGGCTGGGCCTTGGGGTGCCTGACCACCCCAGAGCAGGCCCCAGGTGCCAGCAGGGTCCTGTTCCCATCCTTGGGTGGCCCCCACCTCCCATGTAGTGTAAGGTTGGAGTTGAAGTCACATAGCGGGAGCACCCTGGGCCCCGAACAAGGTGCCTCACGTTGAACAGGATCTGAGTGCTGCCTGGAAGGTCTGAGGCCGTGACTGGTGTTTGGAGCTCACGTGACTCCTGGGCCACCCACAGCAGCAGGAGCAGGAGGGGCCCAGTGTGCAGCTCCCAGGCCACCTCTGGGCTGTTGCACCCTGCTGGTCTCCGGGCACATGAGGTGGGGTATCACTGAGGGTGGGGCGCCTCTAACCAGAGCCCACGTCTGCCACACAGGCCCGAGTGTACTGACAGCATGCTGCCAGACCCTGCCTGCCCCACCCCTGAGGAAGTCACCACTGCCCTGGCCATGGCTGCACCCCCGGAGACCACCACAGCACCAAGCAAGGCTGGCCCCCCTGTGACCCCCACGGCAGTCTCTTCTGCAGTGGCTGTGGCAGTCCCCCCAGGGCCCGTCATGGCAGCCACCCTGGGGACAGTGACAAAGGACAGGTGAGCAGGTTGGGCAAGGAGGGCACAGGGGAGTGAGGCAGGGCCTGGGGCCCCCAGCCTGAGTGGCTCCAACCCCACCCTGTTCCTGCAGGAAGACGGACGCCCTGCCAGGAGGAGCTGCCTTAAACGGTCCCGTGTGATGCTGCTGCTGCCCGACCACGGCCCGCCCTGGTCAGGCTGCATCCTTAATCAAGAAAACTACCTGGTGATGCAATTTGGTTTTCTTTTTTAATTTAATTTAATTTTAAAATAAATGCTGCATTGATAAAGCTGGCAGTTGGAACCAGTCGGACGGACGGCCCAGCTTGCGTCTCTCCTGCCCAACCTGAGTGGGCCCTGGTCGCTGGGGCCCTGCTGGAGGACAAGGGCGCACCTGGGCTTCCTCAGGGCCTAAGCACAGAGTGCCTCAAGTGCGCAGCCTCCGCCTGCAGGGCCGGGGCCACACCCTGAGAGGCCACCAGGACCCGATGGGCCAGGAAGGGCGTGGGCACCAAGGCTCAGTTTTTACTGATTTTTTTTTTTTTTTTAAATGATTACGGAAAGAGCCAAGTTTTTTGCACTTTGTATCCAGCTGCAGTGCAGGGTCTCCCAAGCTCGGGTCAGAGCCGAGGGAAACCCAATTCCCACGAATGTGTGGGAGTCTGGGCAGGAGCAGATCTGGCCAGGCAGGGTCTCGGACCCCAAGGGGCATAGCTGCTCCAAGCCCTGGGAGATGGCATCAAACCAGGCTGCAAAATTTGACTGCCTTAAAAAAACAAGACCATCTAGGCCTGGTGGGCGTGTCCCTGTCCCCAGCAGCACTCTGGAGTAGGAGGTTGGGGTGCCTGGTGGGAGCTGCCCACTGTCGTTTGGGTGGGGGGCACGGCAGGGTGCTGAGGGGCTTGGCACCAGGCAGAGCTGTGCTGTCCTGGAAGGGTCCAAAAGATCATTTTACACCGAGTCTATTTTTAACGTTCTGATCATCTGCCAGGGCGCCCAGAACCCCTGATTCCCAATAAAAGCTGGGTCCTCCTTACTAGCAGCCTGTGTACTGTTCAGCTGCAGGCCTGGGAGCCCCAACCTCGCCAGGGCTGGGCCGTCTCCTCCGGCACCTGTACTGCTGTTCCCCAGGCCCATCCCCCTGTAACAGGCAGGGGTGGAACAGGCCACGTCACAGCAGCAGGTCTTTAAATCTAAGCAGATACTGAGCTTTTTCTGTTCAGGAAAAAAAAGCTCTGCCTGAAGCTCCTGAATCAAACACATTAGTCCGCGGGCAGGTGGGCCCGAGGGTGCTGTACCTGAGAACCCCGTCGGTGTGCCCACCCTCCCTCGTCCTCACTGGCTAAGCAGGAGGGGCCCGGAGAGACCAGACCCCCAGGGAGGGTTTGTCTGAGA
Source organism: Propithecus perrieri (assembly GCA_963574695.1). Classification (NCBI taxonomy): domain Eukaryota; kingdom Metazoa; phylum Chordata; class Mammalia; order Primates; family Indriidae; genus Propithecus; species Propithecus perrieri. Next base: position 24,333 of record CAUYRB010063445.1, read on the forward strand.
AGTGACTCAGCCAGAGGGGGACCCAGAGGCCCAGCTCCCTCCAGCACTTGGCCCTCATCTCCTCGGTAAGCCCTGCGCTGCCCTGGGCCTGGGGTGTGTCCGGGGCGGCCAGTTGCCATCAGCTGCTCCCAGCTCCCACCACACCTCACCCTGCAGATGTGAAATTGGAAGGGCAGGGTCCTTTCTCCCCTTACTCAGACCCAGGGTTTCCTGGATGCAGGAGACCTTGGCAGGGTCTACCTGTCTGGTCCAGGGGCGCCCCGGGCAGTCTCAACAGCCCACTGAGGCCACTCTTGCCTCCCCGAAGGTGTCCCAGCCCACACAGCCCCCCTCACCCCACCGCTCCAGCCAACACCTGGGCCTGGCTCTGCCCATCATTACTGGAACCTTCCCCTCTTCTACACCTGCTGCTCACCTCCCACCTGAGAGCCAGGTCACCAGTGGCCACCCCTGGACACTTTGGGGGCCTTGTCTCAGCCTTTACAACACCCGTAGCCCTCACTCCACCTGCTACTGCCAGCCCCACCCTGGCCAGCACCTGTCACAGGCAAGGACACAGCAGCCAGGCAGGTGCCCTGCTGGACTGACTCCAACAGGAAAGGAGCAGCGAGTGACAAACCCAACAACAGACAAGGGACGCAGGCCATCGAGGGCCGCCGAGAGGACACCCCAGGGACAAGGGGCAGGCGTCTGCAGAAAAATTCCCAAGAACCGCGGGGGTAAGGTCCTGTGGTGTGATCCCTCTGACACCGTCCCACGGGTCTGACCAGGGACCAGCCCATCTCCCTGAAGCTGGAACAGCTGCCTAGGGGCTGGGCAAATGACCATCCTGCCTTCCCCACACAGCCCCGGAGCCTGCCCTGCCCCCAGCCATGCCAGGCACCACCTGAGGGCCCGATGGTGCCTCCCAGAGCAAAGCCACGGCCAGGGCCACGGAAACTCAGACACGGGGGCAGCCACCAGGGAAGGCCAGCAAGAAAGACGCCAACCTCCCCCACACAGTGGGCCTGGTGTGGGCCAGGGGGACTTGCTGGGTAGGCCAAGGACATGCTGGCCCTCGGCTGACAGCAGGCGTGGGTAAGGCAGGCACGTGAGCACGGCGTTAGTTCTTTCTTTATATAGACTCTGGTTCTAGAAACAATTCACCTGCGGCCGGCCGGCCGGGGCCAGCACGCTGATGGGGCTGGACTATTTACAGGCCCATCTTGGGGCTGTACCATGGCCACCTCCCGGCACGGCGCTCAGCCATGACGCCAAAATAAGTTAGAGCTGGCCGGGCGGGGCGGGGCGGGGCGGGGACGGGGCTGTACACACAAGTGCTGGGGATCGGGGCCTCAATACTGTCGAGGGCCGGGGCTGTAAACATGGCCGGGGCGGCCCTGCCCACCCCTAGTGGTCTGTAATGACTGGAAGCAGAGCAGCCCGGGTGGGGCCGGGGAGCTCAGGCGTCCGACAGGCAGCTCTGAATCCGGTCCACCCACTGCTGGGCTGAGGGCACGTCCTGGGCACAGAAGTTGTAAACGCGACGCGTTGTCTTCACCTGGGAACGGGTGGGTCAGTGACTCCACTGCCCCACGCAGGGACCCTCCCTCCCAACTCGCGGGCCTGGCCAAGGCTCACGTCAAAGAAGGCCTTCTCATCCACAGTCTTGGGGGCGCCCATGGTGGGTGTGCCTGGTGCCACGGCCTCCACCTCCGCCAGGTCGATGACGCCCTTGCACTCTGTGTCCACACGGTGGTCGTAGTAGCGCAGCTGGAAGGGCCACAGAGTCAGGGCAGCCCCTCCCCAGTCCCTCCTCCCCCCACCACTCACTCACCTGGTGCTTGGTCTTGTCCAGCACGAACCAGCGGGCCTTCCACGGCTTCATGAAGGCTCCCTTCTTGTACAAGGTGCCCTCGTAGGACCTGTGTTGCAGAAGCGGGGCCAGACTGGCCATCACAGCACAGCCAAGCCCAGGCCCCAGCAGCTGCCCCACCTGCTGTCCCAGGCCAGGCTACGCCCCAGAGCACTGGCCAGGGGGCCACAAAGAAGCCCTGGGGCAAGAGACCCAGGAAGAGGATTATACCCTGAAAGGAGAGGCGAAGGGTCCACGACACCCCTCCAGACACCGGGGAGGTCCCACAACACCAGAGCCTTGGGGTCTTGGGAAAGCAGCCCCGCACGCAAGGCAGGTATAGTCAGGAAGAAAGCACTCGGCAGGCAGGCCTAGGGAGGCAGCCTCGGCAACATGGCTCCTCCAGCCTCAGGGGGTGGGATGCAGGTGTCCCCCAGCCCCTCCTGCAGCCTGGCTGTGGTCCCTGGTTCCATGCTCCAAACTCCTTCCAACATTGGCTTATGCTTGGGGACCAGTGCGGCCCACAAATCCTCCCACCCTAAGAAATGACTAGAGCTCCCTAAAGGCACCTGCAGCCCCCACTGAGAACTACCCAGAACCCCAGACTGCTCAGAGGTGCCCTCTTACCTGTTCTCACTCTCAGCTGTCTGGAACTGGCTGTACAGGGTGCTGGTGCTGCGGCGGGCAGCCTGGCGGGAGCTGGATGCAGTCGAGCCGCTGCTCTGGTCGCTGTCCAGGCTGAGGCTCAGGGTGGAGCCCACAGGCCCCTCCTGCAGGTAGACACCCAGCGAGCGGCGGTGGTGGGGCACACTGGACACTAGTAGAGAGCCGGGGGTGCCCTGGGGGCAGGAGAGTGGGGCCTGCGTTAGGGTGGGCAGATTCCTTTCCCCTGGGGAGCCCCCCAACACCTCGACCCCCGCTCACATGTCCATCTGGCCGGCATTCGAGGCGCTGTGCGGCCTTCACCCGGTCCCAAGTGTCCTTCCAGCGCTCAGGGGGTCGGCCCAGCTCTGTCTCCAGCCGCTGCAGCTCCTGGGGGAGAATTATGAACTATTAATAAAAGGTTATTCAGGAGAAAACATCCATACTGGAGCGTGAAAAGACAAAATGGTAACAAAAAAAAAGATACAGAGGACAGAGATGCAGTGTAATTGAGTACAGAAGGTGGCAAGAGGGAGGGAGGAAATGGGCAAAATGAGTATTTGGAGAAAATCGTTTAAAAATTTCCCAAACCAACCAGAAGCATCAAACAACATAATTAAGAAGCACTACAAACTCCAAATAGGATACGTTAAATACAAACACCCCAAAATGGTACAGAAAAATTGCTGAGAAACAAACAATCCCAAAACCAGGTGGAAGGAAAAAAACATGTTCTCTTTGAAAGAGCGGCAATAAAACTGACCGCTGACTTCAAAACAGAAACACGGGACGGACTTCCACTTCCAGCCACGACAGAGTCAATCTCTGCCTACCCTCCGTCCACATGCAACCGTAAAGCCGGACAGGACAGGGAGCAGCTGTTTTCAGACGCTGGACAAGCAGCCCTGCGGCACTGAGAACAAGACACAGAGCCCCACGAGGAGATCCCTGGTTGCCCACTTTCTGCCTGGCCAGAGTGCAAGGAGGTGGGGCCAAAATGGCACACTGGTCTTGCTGAGCTGAGGATGCAGGGACGGGAACTGTGGGGATGCTAGTGCAGGTGGGTCCGCAGGGCAGCCTACGTGGGTCGGGGGAGATCAGAGAAGGAGCTCTGGAAATCTAGAGAGGCCTCCTTGAGTCTTTGGCCAAATTAAGCTGCCATGTGCAAAGCAAAATGCCACAAGTCCTGGCAGAGAAAAGGTATTAAAAAGCTGTGAACTGAATCTAAATTATAGGGGTTATACGATGCTGGAAAACGTAGGAATTCCAAACGGCCAGAGTGGCAAGACCTCACTAAAGACACAAAAACCTCAATTAAAACCCTGCAGGGGCCAAGCCTTAGGAGTAGGGCTACTGTAACCCCGGAGCTTCTCTAGAGGTGCCATAGAGCCCTAACAATGCTTAAAAACAAGTTGACCCACAAGTTCATTAACTATCTGTAAGAATAAAACCTAAGATTCTTTAAAGGAAGATAACACAGTCCTGATCCTTGACAACGCAGGATCCATAACGTCCAGCTTAAAATAAAAGATTAGAAAAGCAAAAAGGCAGAAAAATAGGAGAAAAAAGAAACAGACTCAGAAATCAAAAAGGTTTTAGAATACACAAGAAATTCATAAGTTATTATAAATATGCTTCAAGATTTAATGGGAAAGAGACATAACGGTTGAATAGAGGGAGAATCTCTACAGAGAATACAAACTATTAAAAAACATGTTTTAGAGCTGAAAAATACAGCATCTAAAATAAATTCATTAGATAGGCTTAAGTATATTAAACACAAGAGCAGTGATCTTGAAGACAGGACAACAGAAATCATCTACAATAAAGTGCAAAGAGAAAAAAGATTGAGGAATAAGAACAAACAGAGCCTCAGTAACCTATGGGACAACAGATTCCAGAACGAAAGCAGGGAAAGATTATGCAGAAAAAGAAATTTAAAGAAGCAATGGCCTAAATGTATTGGGTCATTAAATATGAAATGTCCGATTTCGAATCAAAAGCTTAGTTTATTCTATCTCGAACACAAGAAGCAGTACAATGCACCTGAACTATCAACACTTAATGGTAGCTTATCTCAGCAGTGAAGAAGCCTAGAGAACAAGTGGTGATGAAATCAGGAGAGGCATTTTCCACAGCTGGTAGAGAATTTAATATTTTTCCTTCTAAGAAGTGGTCCGAAGCCTGGAAGAAGGGGTAGTCAGTCGGTGCAGGTCTGGCGAATACGGTGGATGACAGAGAGTTTCCAAGTGCAGCCTCAGTAGTTTGAGCAGCGTTGTTTGTGCAACGTGTTGTCTTGCAAGAGGACTGGCCTGTCTCTATTGGCCAATCTCGGCCGCTTAATTGCAATCGTCCTCCTCATTTCTTCCAGAGGGTTCTAGCAGACATCCGTTGTGATCAACTGACCAGGTTTCATGTAGCTGTAGTGGATTATACCAGCGCTGGACCACCAGATACCAGTAGCTTTTTTTGATGAACATTCTGTTTTGGACTGTGTTTCGGCACTTCGTCTTCATCCAACTGCTGTGCCGAACGCTCGTGATTGTCAGAAAGAATCCATTTTTCATCACACATCACAACACGGTGTAGAAATGGTTCACCTTTGTGCTGTGACAGCAAAGAAAGGCAAGCTTCGAGACGATTTCTCTTCTGACACTTGTTTCACGCGGAACCATCGGTCCAGCTTCTTTACCTTGCCCATTTGTTTCAAATGGTCTAACTTCGTTGGAATAGTAACATCAAACCTTGCTGCTAGTTCACGCGTAAGTTCAGATGGATTCACTTTCACTACAGCTTTCAGCTCATCGTTACACAGCTTGGTCTCAGGTCGCCCACGTGGCTCATTTTCAAGATTAAAATCACCAGAATGGAACTTCTGAAACCATCCACATACTGTGCGTTCATTAGCCACATCCTTCCCAGACACTTTGCTGATATTTCAAGCTGTCTGTGCTCCAATTATCCACAATGGAACTCATACTCGAAAATTACATGTATTTTTGACTTTTCCATGGTTTCACAAAAATTGCTCTAAGGAAAAATTTGAAAGACAATCGCAAGCTGAAACACGCATTTCAAAGACTGAGGATGTATCTTCACAATAAACATAAAACAAGAAGTGTCAAAACGAAATGTGAGAGGTAGCAACAAACTTAGTGCTTAAGGAAATCGGACATTTCATACTTAATAACCTAATGTTAAATATAATAAAAATGATCATCTCACAGATCTAAGAAGTTTAAGAAACCTTAAGCAGGATGAACACAAAGAAAAACCACTTCATGGTCAAATTGCTGAAACTAAAGATGAAGAAAAAATCTTAAAGGTACAAGAAAAAATGGTGACATTATACACAGTTTAAAAGGATGAGAATGAATACTGACTTCTAATCAATCAAGCAGAAAACAAAGTAAGAGAATCTTTAAACTGCTGCATGGAAAAAAGCTGTCAACCTAGAATTCTGTATCCAGAGAAAACTGCCCTTTAAAAAATAAAGACACAATGAAGACATTTTTGGATAAGCAAAAGCTGAGGGCATTTGTGACTGGCAGATCTGCATTACAAGAAATACTAAAAGTCCTTCAGGCTGAAGGGAAATGGTACCAGACCAGATCTACACCGAAAGACTGAATAATACTGAAAATGGCAAAAATAGAAGGCTTTTTCCTTTTTTCTCAATTTCTTTAAAACAAAGCTGACTATTTACAACAAAAATAACACGTGCTGGGTGTTTATGCTACATGGAGAAGTAAGATGTGAGCCAGCAGCAGCACAGAGACGGGAAGGGGCTACACGGACTCTGCCTTGAGGCTCCCGTGTGAGCGGGGGATGTAATTTCAAGATAAATGATGACTGCAGGCCGGGCGCGGTGGCTCACGCCTGTAATCCTAGCTCTCTGGGAGGCCGAGGCAGGCGGATTGTTTGAGCTCAGGAGTTCGAAACCAGCCTGAGCAAGAGCGAGACCCCGTCTCTACTAAAAAAATAGAAAGAAATTAATCGGACAACTAAAAATATATAGAAAAAATTAGCCGGGCATGGTGGCACATGCCTGTAGTTCCAGCTACTCGGGAGGCTGAGGCAGGAGGATCGCTTGAGCCCAGGAGTTTGAGGTTGCTGTGAGCTAGGATGACGCCACGGCACTCTAGCCCAGGCAACACAGTGAGACCCTGTCTCAAAAAAAAAAAAAAAAAAGAAAAGAAAGGAGCAAAAGTAGGACAAACAAAAAACAGGCTAAACTTAACCGAACCACCTCAATAATTACAGTGAATAAAAAGTGACTAAAAAAAAATTGACTAAAAATTTCAATGAAAGAAATCATCAGGCTGGATAAAAAAAAGACCCAACTGTGTACAAGAAGCTCACCTGAAATATAGACACAGACCAGTCAAAAAGAAAAGTACAAAAAACAAAAGACCAAGCTGATGCTAGTCCTAAGAAAGCTGAGTGCTGTTAGCAACAGACCAAGCCACCTTCAAGCCAACAAGTATTACCAGACATAAAAAGGGACTCTTCTCTCTGCGGGTTACCTTCATCCACAAAACCATGACCCATGCTTCCCAAGCCCCAGGGCGACAGGGGCCTTTGGGCCAGGCCCCACGCAGGGGCAAGGAAATATGTCACTCACTTTATGCCTCACGAGGCGAGAATTGGGGCTCCCACTTTCTGTGCAAGGAAACAGAAGCTCTAAGACCCTCAGGCCATTTCGGAGGCCACAAAGCCATTGGCGGGGAGTGGAATGCGGATCCTCCCATGGTCTGGATCTGAGGCCCACACCCTTCTGACTACTCCCCGAGGCAGCACCCCAGCCCCACACCAATGACCCCAACTGGCACCCCCCAGGTGTCTCTGTCCTGATTGCTCAGGCCAAGCAGACATGCCCACAAGGATGGCAGCGTGAGGGGCCAGAGAGGCCTCGATGTCAATCCCAAGCTTTTGGGTCAAGAACCTAGAAGAGAGAACTTTGTGCTCTGGTTATGTAGAACTTTGGTTTCCCATTTAGTTTCACTGAAATTTGCTGCTGACATGCTGCGTTTATTCTTTAAAAAATATTTCAGGCCAGGCGCGGTGGCTTACGCCTGTAATCCTAGCTCTCTGGGAGGCCGAGGCGGGCGGATTGTTTGAGCTCAGGAGTTCGAAACCAGCCTGAGCAAGAGCGAGACCCCGTCTCTACTAAAATTAGAAAGAAATTAATCAGACAACTAAAAATATATAGA
>CAUYRB010063446.1:0-22611 GCA_963574695.1 Propithecus perrieri
TAGAAAGAAATTATCTGGACAACTAAAAATATATAGAAAAAATTAGCCGGGCATGGTGGCACATGCCTGTAGTCTCAGCTACTCGGGAGGCTGAGGCAGGAGGATCGCTTGAGCCCAGGAGTTTGAGGTTGCCGTGAGCTAGGCTGATGCCACAGCACTCATTCTAGCCCGGGCAACAGAGTGAGACTCTGCCTCAAAAAAAAAAAAAAAAAAAAAAGGGGGAGAGAGCGACAGAGGATGTGGATGAGGCAGAGACAAAATCACCTTCGCAACAAGCAAGTCCAACACTAACGGCCAAACACTCAACAGTGATCTGGGACTTGGTCATTCACAGCACCAGCTACAGGGAAGGAATTTAAAAGCCTCTAGAAGTGGCAGCCTCAGAGAAACATCACTTCTGGGGGTAATTAGATAAGCAGAGAAGGTATTATGGGGCTGGGGGAAGAAGGAAAGACGAGGGGAAATTAGGTCAACCTTATCCACAAGCCCCTCTTGAGGAATCTAACAGATGAGTTTCTTCCAGCCTAGAGAAACCATGGAAAACTTCAGCAAAGTGACAAATAGTGAGCATTTACATAGTTGCAGAGCTAAGACTAAAACAACGGGTTGGAAAAATAGTGTTTAGACATTGTGTTCTGACAAAGTACAAAGAATGTGGCTAAGCAACTAGGAGGTAAATGTAGAACTGAGCCTAGCATGCAGCTCCTCCTAAAGGCAGGCTCTGTCGCCCTTTTTTATTTCTTTGTACAATTCAAAGTTTTTTGCTTCTCTGCATCTCTCATAAATTTTTGTTGAAAACTGGCCATTTTATATGTGGTAAAAACACATTACATAAAATTTACCGTTAACCAATTTTTTAAGTATGCAGTTCGGTAGTGTTAAATATATTCAACATTAGATCTCCAGAACTTTTGGAATTTTTTAATGGCCTCATTATAAAATCCAAACCAGTATCAAAATACTGAGTTTTAATTTAGAGGTATATATTGAGTAAGCTTGTAATTGGAATTTTATGCACCATCGGAAATTTGGACTTTTTTTCAAGAGACTGATTTGTAAGAGGAGTTTTCTGTACAAAGGTGATTCTAGTGTTTTTTTTTACTTGTCTCTCTTTATGATCAAATTATGACATGAATTTTAAGTCCGACTTCTTTATTTGAGATGTTAATTTTAGTTAACTCCATGTAGAGGTTCACGGTCATAGTTGTGGATGGGTCCAGTTGCTGCTGCACTACAAACGCATGAAATGAATGTGATGAAATTACACCTCTGGTGGCCTCTGGGGAGTCTCTAATCAGTGTATGCCAATAGCAATGACAGAAGACGTGAACGAGGCTCTAAAATGATAATAGTATTGGCCGTCTTCACATACCAAGATAAATGACTTTAGGGCTTTGACTCTAAACTTGAACTTCAACCTGAACCAACAAAATAAAAAAATGATTTCAGAAAATGAGTGTATTAGGAGAGATGAATAAGTCCTTGAACGTTAAATATTCATGACTCAAGAGGCAGCTTGAACTTGGCACGTTAGAGCTAACTGGAGCCGGGCAGTCGGGGATGTTGGTTGCAGGGGTTATGCCGTCTCTCCTAGGAGCAGGTCTGAAAATGGAGTGCGCAGGCCCAGCTGTAGGCTGCCTGTACCTTTGCAGCCCCTGTCTGGATCTCTTCTTTTCCTTCTGGCTGGACCTGATTTCCTGTCATTACTACGGTCACATTCTTGTTGTTAGCTGTCTGCCAAGGCATCAGAGCCAGAGGGGCCTGGGTGAGTGTGGGCAAAACAACTAGACTTTCTCAGCCCAGCTCCTCTTGTGTAAAATTGGGGCGTAATACCTACTTCATAGGTTTCTTGTTAGGATTAAACTGGGTCATACTTAAGTTGCAGGCAGTTCTGACCAGGAGAATGGCCCACTTTTTTTTGCAACTGTTATGCTTAGGGATAGGAGTGTGTGGAAAGGGCCTGCTATGTCAGAATTACCAATAGTGTTTCTGTTTTTGTTTGAGGAACAGATTGTTCCTTTGTTTAGAGAAAATTTCTATGTTGAAAAACCCCGTGGAGGTGTGAGAAGCCTGACTGTGGAGAAGTGTGGCTTGAAGGTCACTCCCACAGTCAGCTGCTAAGTTGGCCCCTCAACTCAGTGGCAGCCACAGTGGTAGCTCAGGGGATGGAGAGTGATCAGGGGACTCTTGGTGGCCTGATTGGCGGTGACCAAGGCAGTCATATTTAGTTCCCAGTATAATGTGTAGGTTAAGTTTTTCTTTCTATTTCGTTATGCACAGGTTTTAGTAACATTGTGCTGAACATTAAAGCTTCTGATTAGCTGTGCTTTGGGGAAGGCCTGTGTCTGTGCTTCTATACTGGCAGAATAGGAAAGAGGCTGAGAGGTGACCTGCTTAGGGACAGGAGAAGGGTGCTGATGCAGCAAGGGACAGTACGTATTTGTAGAATACACATCCCTTAGCAATTGCCAGAGACACTGGAATTCCAGAGGTCATACAGAATTGCAAACTTGGATTATTGTTATTTGGGCACTAAGGCAAGTGAAATGTCCCTGTTACTTATGTCAAACACTATCTGCTTTCAAATTATTTGTACTTTAAATGGGTTTTCCTAGGATGGAAAGGATGGTTTACATCCAAAGAATGGATCAAGAATAGTGAAACGACGCCTAGCAGTGGTATTTTAGGAAAGGTAACATATCTAGTACCCCTGCTAAAATTATACCAGATAGGCTATTGCCTCCTTACAAAATGGTTCCTGTTTTGTTCCAAAAATAAACTGCACCTCAGAGCCCTGTCATCTCAAAAATTTTGGAAGCCATTAAAGAGTTGGATCTGTTTCCTGGCTTGATTCCTGCGCTTACTTTTTGTCTAGCTATTTAGTGAAAGGATAAAACATCTACCATCTCACCATCTTGTGCCACTATATGGAAAATTTATTTAGCGTAAAGATTATATCTATGTCCCTTATTCTCCCGTATCTGGCACCCCTTAACCTTGCCTGTGCCTATTTTAGTGCCCCCCATAAAATGTTTTTTGGTAAATGATGTGGGCTCTGGGTGACGCTGCTGTTGCTGCCAACTTGAGAGTTTCCAATATCTCTGCGAGGGGCAGCGTAGCCTTGGGTGTGCCGGGATCTCAGCTACAGGAACAGGAGATAAGTTGGGAACTTCGAGAGGATTCGCCCTAGACTTTTCAGTTGGAATCTCCGGTCTGGGGTGTGCAGAACTGAGGGAGATTTCTGACTTGACAGCTAATCGAGTCATGAATGGGCGAAAAGGGGGCTTTACACCGACTGTCTACAGGTGGCCACGAGGGTGCCGTTTGAAGAATTAGAAATGGACTGATCGTTCAGGTGTCCACATTTCAGAACTGAGTTCTAGTGTCAGCTTCTACTGTATGTCATTTTGGAATCTATGTTTGAGTTATTGCAGAGAGAAATTGGGCATTTATTTCTAGTCTGAGGCATATCCTATCTCTTTCTTTCTGAATTTTTAAGTAACATTTTATTTTCTCTACATTAACATTTGGCTTGATGGGTTTTAATCTAAAATGATTTATGGAGATAGAATGTTTGCTGGATCCAGTAAAATTTCGATGTATTTTAAGATGATTTAAATGCCCGGTTCCCCCAGGCATCAAAAATCATCTGAAGACTATTATTATTGGCCAAACTCATTTTCTATTTACAAAAAATATGACATTATTTTATTATTATGGGGAAAATTAGCAGCATATTTCTCTAGAGAATTTATGGGCTATAGCCTATAACAGGCTATAACTTCTAAAAGTTATTACAGAAGAAATAGAGAAGTTCTGGGGTAGAAGTGGTGGCCGGTTTACCTGCAAGAAATCTCTTACATTTTTTGACTGCCAGGTTAATCAGGTGTAAAACTTTTGTTAAAACTGCAAATGGTAGTACTTTATGTTTTCCTTCTGAAACTTTTATCCGATGACTGTTTTAATAATTTTGATATATTGTGGCATTTTAATTTCGACATCTAAGTAGGTAGAATTATCCCTGAAAACACTATTGAGGCACTAGATATCCTTCTGTATAAAATCCAGAAGAATTTTAATTCCAAACTTTTGCTAGATTTTGGGTAATTTGGTTATTTACAACATCTCCATGGTGATTTCCAACACATTTCACACTTAATCTTAAAAATGAATGTTTTCTACCACATCTTCCGCCCACTCTTTTTTTTGTCACAGAAACTGTTTTTGGTGATATATACTAGCTAAATATATTCATGTATATTCTGGCAGTTATGTTTACAAACAGATATAAGTGCCTAGCAATTTGATTTGTTATTTCTGGGATTAAATCTTATTAAATATCATTTTAAAAAGCATATAAACTTAAACATAAATTTCTCACACATCACCTTCCTTGTTTTAATAATTATGAGTCTTCCTAATCTTAATGCATGAGACTCCTTGGGTATTTATGCCAGTAAATACTGGAAAAAATATAAGACATATTCTTTAATACTAAGCTACAGTAACAATAGCAAATATTTAATTAGTGCTTACTGTAAGTGAAGTGATTTACAAACATTGATTTCATCCTCATGAGAACGCTCTGAGGTAGGTAATATTCTCACTCCAAATGTACAGATGAGAAGAGTAAAGCTTAGATAGGTTAAATGAACTTCCTACTCACACAGCTAATAAATGATGGATATGAAACAAGTATCTGAATCAGTTTGCTCCTAAAGCCAGCACTGTGTGTTTTGTCGTTTAGTAATTCTGTATGAAGACAGTATTTCTTTCTTGTTTAAGTTGTTTGGAAGCTATATGTTAAGAAATAAATCAATTGTAGATGAGAATGGACTTTTGTAATCACATTCTCTTACAGAGTATTAGTGATGTGAGTATTACTGACAATAGGTGATTTTGTTCATTTCCATTTTTGCAGTAAAACTGCTTCAATGGGTGTTAAACGTGATTTTAGTCTTGTAAGACTCTAAGCAGAGAATTTAGTTAAGCCTACCCGGAATGACCTACAGACCTAAGGGCTAATAAATTGGGGCTTATTTTAAGCTACTATGTTCGTGGTAATTTATTATGCAACAATAGAAAATTAATGTGCTACTGCCTGTATATACGTTTCTACATTTAATTTTTTCCTGTTTTGACTCCTTTGGCCCTACCACTGAAAACTATATTCTGTCTTCCTTACAGCTACAGCTAGGAGTACTTTTTCCATTGACTTCATCTCCCATGAATACATCTGACTTTGACTACGGATGAGATATATTCACGCATTCTTTCATTCAGTAAATAGTCATTTAGTGTCTGTTATGTGCACTAGCTCTTCTGGATACTGGGGATAGAATAATGAAGCACATATTGTCTTTGTTCTCATGCAGCTTGCATTCTGGCAGGTAAGACAGATAATAATCAAATAAATATAAACAATAACATAAGCTATTTTGAAGTGTAAGAAAGTATATGGTTGCAGAGGTCAGCCGGTGGCCAGATATTCTTGGCTGTGGCAAGGAATTTAGATTTCACTGGGAAATTTTGGGGAAGGAGTAACCAGATCCAATTTTATTGTAAAAGGATCACTCTGGCTGCTCTGTGGGTAATAGACCAAACCGGGAGGTGGGGGTGGGAAAATAGGGTGGGGCGAGGCGAGCGCATGGGAGAGGGCTGGATGAAAGGCTGAAGACCATTGGAGACAGCTGGTGGCTAGCACTAGGCGGGTGGTAGAGGTGATGGGAAGTGATTAAAGTTGGAATATATGTGAAGGCAGACAGGATTGACCCCCAAACAAATCTTCAGTTCTTGAATACCAGTGGTTGAGGTGGCTCTGGAGTGATCTGCCCAACTCCTTATCACTCCACATTGACCAAGAACTCACTCCTGCATTCCAGCAGGCATTCGGATTCCAATTTTGTCTTGGCTTGTCACATACATGATTTAGTTTACTCCTTAAAATAGCCATATTAAATAGGTATCTTTAATCCCATTAAAATTTTTATATATTATGGATCTTCAGAGTTGTGTGGGAATAGATAGATAAAATTGTATGTGTGTATGTGAGCTCACCAGCAGTTTGATATTTCTTTTTTTGTGTGGGGGTGAGGACAGGGTCTTGCTCTGTCCCCCGGGCTAGAGTGCAGTGATGTCATAGCTCACAGCAACTTCAAACTCCTGGGCTCAAGCGATCCTCCTGCCTCAGCCTCCTAAGTAGCTGGGACTACAAGTGCATGCAATCACAATGGCTTTTTTGAATTTTTTTTTGGTAGAGCTGGGATGTTGCTATATTGCTCAGGCTGGTCTCAAACTCCTGGCCTCAAGAGATCCTTCCGCCTCTGCTTCCCAAAGTGCTAGAATGACAGGTGTGAGCCACTGTACCCAGCTGAGTTTTAGACTTTTAAAAAACAAAACAAAAAAAATTTAAAAAAAAGATCAGAGGTAAAACCAGAGTGAGGACCCTATTAAAAACAGATTTCTGGAAAATCCACTGAAAGCAACACAAAAAAGGAAAACAAAGTTAAAGGAGATGCTAGAAATGTTCACTAAAATTTTCTGTTGCGACTGATCTCTTGTAAAGTTAATTTACCACAACTTATTACTCAAATTTCTTAAATATTAACTGTTTAGGATCTTCTATGAGGAATATGTAAAAATTTATATTTGTGAACTCTAGTTAGTGACATGTATATGTTGAAGTATTCAGAAAGAAGTATACTGATACATGCAATTTACTTTGAAATACATCAAAAAACAAGATGCATTGAGGGAGAGATAGATGGACAGACATGTGATAAATCAGTATAATATATATTAATGTAAGAATCTAGGTGATACGTATATAGGTTTCAATGCTAAATTCTTTCAACATTGTTGTGTATTCTAAATATTGCTTAATAAAATGTTAGGTGAGAAATCTATACCTGCAAAAGTACATATACCACTTTTGGTCATTAACAAATCTAATTTAATACTCAATTTTGTTACTTTTTTCTGTATCTTAGGTGTTGTACAAGATAACAGATTAGATAATCAGATGGTTATATAACCATTATTTCAACCAATTTAGAATAAGTGTGATCTGATTTCAACAGACTATTTACTTTTTTTTTTTTTTTTTTTTGAGACAGAGTCTCACTTTGTTGCCCTGGCTACAGTGAGTGCCATGGCGTCAGCCTAGCTCACAGCAACCTCAGACTCCTGGGCTCAAGCAATCCTACTGCCTCAGCCTCCCGAGTAGCTGGGACTACAGGCATGCACCACCATGCCAGGCTAATTTTTTCTATATATTTTTAGCTGTCCAATTAATTTCTTTCTATTTTTGGTAGAGATGGGGTCTCGCTCTTGCTCAGGCTGGTCTCGAACTCCTGAGCTCAAACAATCCGCCCACCTCGGCCTCCCAGAGAGCTAGGATTACAGGCGTGAGCCACCGCGCCTGGCCAGACTATTTACTTTTTATTCCGTGTAAGAATAGGGGCTTTACCTGACCCAATGCCAACTCAACATATTAATGAAAGCCTCATGTATCTGCTTCTAGGACCATATATACTACAAAGGATTAATTAAAAGAAACATCTGGCATTGAGTATTCTTATCTTCCTCTGAACAAAGAGGACATTTAAAATGAAAGAAAAGTATTAACTTATTTAAGAAGCACAAAATGTCTTGAGTACTGAAGCTATCTAATTAAAAAATTTACTGTATCTAAAATTTTAATCAAAAAATCCTGGAACCGAGTGAGAGGGGCAAGGGCAACGTAACCTAAACATTTGTACCCCCATAATATGCAGAAAAAAAAAATCCTAGAACCTATGATCTTCCCTAGTTTCAACTTCCAAAACCCCAAAATGCTAAGAGTGTTATGTAACTTGCCCTCATCACTCAGAAACAAGTTTTAAGTGATCAGATTCAGGTCTTAGGTTTTTATTAATACCACGTGCCCCACTACTGGACTGCAAGCCTAAACCATCACCTATTACCTAAAAGAATGAAAAATCACAGTAACTGCCTGAAATGCTATTTCAAAGGCACTTACACTTCACAAAAAGGGGGGAGTATAGATAAATTTGCCAAGAATCATTTTCAACGATGTCACCTCAAATTAGCAAATAGAGCAAACACAAATGTAAAACCAAAATTAAATCTCTAGAAGGAAATTCCATTAAAAATTTTTGTTAAATTAAGTCTACACTGTTCTCTACAAGTACACCCTTTTTGTAATTTCCTTAAGATATTAAGACAAATGCATCTTTTGTTTAGAATAAATATAAGAATTTAAATGTTTTTGTTTATTCAAAAGAAGATCTTGCAAAGTTACTGTTAACTAGTTAAAATATATCACATCATTAGAAATGCTTGATATTAATTTTTGTCAGAGCTTCTTACAAACAATATTAAAAACAAACTTGAAACTACCTTCTACAGAAGCACTCAGACTACCACACAGAAGACTCAAATGTCTGAAATGAGCCCAGTAAGCTTCTAGTTGAAAATAAAATGGCACTACACAATGTTATTTATTTGGTGGGGTGGGGGGGGATCTGTTGTTCGTGGAAAAGCTTTACAGGTGCTTTACCTTTTTCTTATTTATCCTTAGTTTGTCAAATCTGCTCATCAGTAAGAACGATAGGGAAACAAGTTACTCTTATTTATTCCTCTTTTTCTATCTATGGTTCATTAGCATATTAAAGTTTTACTCAGTTTACTAAGTACACATATGATACTGTACTGGATGCAAATATATACACAGGCTAAGACAGGCAATGATCAATTTAACACCAGTCAATAAAGGGGATTTATCTAAATGTAACAACTTCCCTAATTTTCTGAATCATACATATCCTATATAAATAAAGCCATTTGGTTTCTAATATTATGCACAACACATTCCATTTTAATGATAACAATCATCTACAAGAAAAACGAGGAAAACAATTCACAACTATGTTAGTAATTAGTTCTTGTTTGGTCCATTGTATGCAATCAGGAAAGTATAGGACTTAATTAGTTGCTACCAAACTGAAGCAATGAAAAAGATTAAAAATCAAAGTACTTAAAATAAAAATATGGAATTACCCCCCCCCAATACTAAAGGGACACAAAACAACAACTACTGTCCCACCAAGCAAAAGTGGAAAACAAACAGAGAGCATGTGTGTAACCTCACTTACCATCTTTTTGTTATTCTACTTCAACGGGTCAAGAAAGGTGAAGAGAGAGAAGGTAGAAGTAAGAGTCAGAAAAGGCCTAAATAAAATCCTCACTGAAATTTTTAAACATACAAGCAATAGAGACAAATTAGGTTGAGGTCAGATGCAGTATTACCATATTTTATGGAGTTAATAATTAGGGCCAAATTAACATGGACAGTTATTCCTGAATGAAAATTAACTCATTAAATGATTTAAATTTCCATTTCTTTTAGTCTACCACCACATTTTAGCTAACAAGACACAAAATGTACACGTCAAACTACTAAGCACAGAAATTCCCAAAAGTTTAATTCATTACTGATTTTAAGAACGTTAATTAAGAAAAATAAATAACAACAGCAAAGGTATAGCTGAGTAGGTAGAGAGTTAGATAGGTCAGGGTTGTTTTTCCAAGCTCTAGTATTCAAGTTAAATTTGACACAGATCTCTTTTACTGTTTTCTACTGGAAGAACAATTTAACTTGAGAGGCTTAAAAGACTGCAAAATGAATAGGACTGAGCCAGTAGAACACAGAATGACAAACCATACAAGCAAATGCTACTGGAGAATTCCTTGGCAAAAATGTCTTAATAGAATATCGACAAGGTTGATTTGTATCACTTGGCCTTAAAAAGAAAGTGGGTGTAAAGAGATGTGCATTATTTGTGCCTATGCTGAAGAATAAAAATGGCTATACGTGATATATCTTCATACCTCAAATAGGTTATTGTCTGTAAGTACATAAGAAGCCATTTTTCTTTAAAAACCTGACACTAAATAAAAAGTATTACCTCCAACTTCATTAAGCAGTTTTTCCTACTATCAGCTAAATTTCAAGTTCATTTAAGATAGAATTCAATCAGAATGAAAGGAGTTCACAAAAAAATAAAGAATTCCATAAATTTCCCAAAAGACCCTTAAAAAAATTATATTGAGTGTCCCATTTTATTTTTTTGTAACACAACAAAGGCCAGAATAATTAATTCACTATTTTAAGTCTTTAAAAAACTAGAACAGAATCTAAGTTTCAGTTTCTATTTTTATTCTTTGTGTAACTCAATTCGCTAGTCCCAACTGCAGAGAGCTAAGTAGCAAATCTCTACCACCTATTACCACCTTCCTAGGTGTCTCAAACAAATGTTCCAAAGAGGTACACCCTATTCATTTCAAATGACTCATAAATTTATAGTTCATTTAAGTCTTGCCAAAGACTGTCCAGATCGGACCAACAATGCCAGCTTGTTCACAAATAATTCACTATAAAAGCCCCTAAATTCTAATGCATTTTGTGTAACTTGCTCCCTAGGCCACCTGAAGAATTCAAAATCAATTGGTGACCACTGTTCTTTTGATTGTTCTATTTCTTTCATTCTTCTAAAATAATGTAACTTCCACTTGATCTCTGATCCCCTTAATAAGGGAGAAAAACCTATCATCCTTAAGGTAGAACCTTTCATGTTAAGTATAGTGAGTAAACAATGCAAACTTTCCCTCCTCTCTCTATATGATTAAGGTAGATGAGTGCAAGGCCAAATAAATACTTGCATGGCTTCCTTCTGCACATTATGGAAATCAGTTATATTAGTGAAAAGAGAAACCAATGAGATTTACATCCTGTGTTTTCCTGCCTAGCTATATAAAAAGTAGGGGGATCAGGGCATGAAAACATAGAAAGAAAAAGTTGTCAGGTCCCAAAGAGACAATAACATATAATGACAAATATATGCAACTGAAACACATAAAAATATCAGGCTGATTTCTTTTAAAAATTAACAGGACTTTGAGTCACTAATAGTGATTTCAATCAATGTAAAAAACTTAAGTATTTTACTCCAAAGAGTAATGGCATCAAGTCATACATAAACAAAATCCAATGAAATTAGCTTCGGTTTTTGTGCTCTTATTCAGATACTGATATAAATTTAAAATATGAGAAATTTTGCTCTCCCCCTTTGCTTTTCATGGCATATTTTAAAACCACTTAAAAGAACTGTTAAACTACAGTTAAAAGAACACCTTACATGTCTTCATTATCATTTATCAATAAATAAAATATTACCTTGATTTCAATGTTTCCCACTTTGGTGGTTGATCTGATAATAGGTCTTCCAACCAAAGCTGGGAAGATATGTTCTGGAAAGTTAGAGCCTGCATATCCACACTTCACAAACTGGAAAGAAACAGAAAAAGAAGGTTAGTGTCAAGGTGTTTAGTACATTTAAAAACTGTACCTGAAAAATACCACTTTGCATTCATACAATATTTTAAAAGTAGCCAACTAATCTATTGTATCATCTCCTTTTACTTCCTTTTTTCCCCCCTTTAGAATATATTAAGTATTGATCCTTTTACTTCTTTCATAGCACTGATTACTCCCAGAGTTTATGTTTATTTACTGCTTAATTAGTGCCTAAGTCCCCTCATTAGAGAGAAAGCCCCACAAGAGCAGGGAGCTAAGCTAAGTAGTTTGTGCTGGAGCCCGATACCTAAAAGGCCATGGCACACAGTGGTCACTCAAGAAGTATTTGAGGGATGGACAAATTCACTGAACAAATGCTAAGTATTTTAAAAAAGAAAAATGTTAGAAAATTAATAGACCTAGGCCAGGCATGGTGGCTCATGACTGTAATCCCAGCACTCTGGGAGGCCCAGGCAGGAGGATTGCTTGAGGTCAGGAGTTTGAGACCAGTCTGAACAAGAGTGAAACCCTGTTTCTACTAAAAATAGAAAGAAATTAGTTGGACAACTAAAAATATATATAGAAAAAATTAGCCGGGCATGGTAGCGCATGCCTGTGGTCCCAGCTGCTTGGGAGGCTCAGGCGGGAGCATCGCTTGAGCCCAGGAGTTTGAGGTTGCTGTGAGCTAGGGTGACACCACAGCACTTTGTCTCAAAAAAAAAAAAAGAAAGAAAATTAACAGAACTAAAGTTTCAATTCTAAAGTAGGATTTCATTCATCTTGGACAAATCACTTAAGCGATCTCATTTTCCAGAATGGGAAAACCAAATGGCATTTGGAGCAACTTTATCATATTATGAAAATATACATCTATTAGGCATTTTTGGCTATTTACACTTTTATATTTAGACAAACATATTTAGTAATACCAGGTAACATAATTTCATATTCTGATAGTGTACTTCTCTGAGGAGAGCATATCATTTATTCTGATAATACTTCCATTTTGTGTACAAAAATCAGATATTCTAGGAGATTTAACAACTACAGTAGGCCGTGCACGGTGGCTCATGCCTGTAATCCTAGCACTCTGGGAGGCCGAGGCGGGAGGATCGCTCAAGGTCAGGAGTTCGAAACCAACCTGAACAAGAGCGAGACCCCGTCTCTATTAAAAATAGAAAGAAATTATCTGGACAACTAAAAATATATAGAAAAAATTAGCCGGGCATGGTGGTGCATGGCTGTAGTCCCAGCTACTCGGGAGGCTGAGGCAGAAGGATTGCTTAAGTCCAGGAGTTTGAGGTTGCTGTGAGCTAGGCTGACACCACGGCACTCTAGCCCAGGCAACAGAGCGAGACTCTGTCTCCCAAAAAAAAAAAACAACTACAGTAAACTTAAAATGAAACCAAGGGTTTTTAATTCTCATATCAATAATAGTCTGTTTAGTAAGAACAGACATTGCAAGGAAAAGGCAATTAAAACTTTCAGAGCAGGAGGAGGAAGCTATATAAGGAAATGTAATCATAGCCTCTACCCCCTTTAACAATATAAGCTACGCTATACAAGGATTTTTGTGTTTACTGATGAATCCCAAGTACCTAGAACAGTATCTGGCACTAATTAAGTATGTATTAAGTAACTGACCAATAAATATTAAAAGTTTTGCTGTTGACAGCATGACACTACGATTATTTTAAAATATAAATATATTTAGTATTCAGAAAAAGTCTATTTTTCTATGGCTCTGGGCATCATACATTCTTAGAAGAATTAAGGATGAAAACAGTAGCTGAATGTGAGGCGTGACTGTAATAACACAAAGGTGGACAGAAAATATTAATGTACCTCTTGATGGAAAGCTACTACGGACAAGGAACTGTTTTGTTTGATATGGTAAAACTTAGCAACACACCGAACTCACTGACTTTTGACTAGCCCTCCAAAATATAAAAATTTGATATTTTCAAAGATCTCTACAGCAACCTTGTTGGAAATGTTGATGAACCACATTTAATTATAAATAGCCTAGAACATCCTGCTATCCAGAATTTCACTTGTCTTTTAAAAACAGAGCTTTTTAAATATGTTAAAGTCATGACAAATGGATTAAGCTTTTATGAAAAATCATTCGAAATTAAGAAGTTTCACATTCCCAATATCATCTGAATTCCTATCCTCTCACTTCATGTTTACACTTTAGAAACTACGTAAAATATACTATTCAGATATGTTTTCTTCCAAACCCACAAAACTTTGTCCTAGTCAGTTTACCACTGAGCCACCAAGGCTAGGGCACTTTTCAGGTATTAGCTACCCATTTCTAAAACTATAATACAATCCTTACTGGATTACTTTTCAAGGCCGAAGTTAGTGTGATATGATGGCATAAGCAACAGTGCAATAGAAAACCTATTAATACATGCTCATATTTACCACCGCATCGATAGTGGCTGACAATGAAGAACTAGAATATTTCCCACCCCAAAGGAGCATTAAACAGAATTCAAGAGCACTGGTTCATTTTTTCCTCAATGTCTTCTCAAATAATTTATTAATGTGACCTGGAAGGACCTGGAGGAAAAACTATCTTGGAGGAAAAGATTAATACCTTTTTTGGTATTTTTTGGTATATTCGAACTAAAAGGAAAAAAAGAAAATCTCCCATTCTTCTCTCCCAAACAACAAACTCTGTTTTGTTCTTAAATCAAAATTCAGATCACTTGATACGAACTGAAATAATATGGAAGGGTAGAGAATGTGTTCTCATCATTATCCCAACTGTACCCAAATTTCTATATAAATAACATTTGTCATGATCACCAGCCTGTCAGTCATAATTTATGCAAATATCCCAAAAATAGGAAGTAAATACTATTTGAATATTAAATTCTCATGTTACCTTAAAGTACTGAACAGATATGGACATTGAGAGGATCAAAAGAATCCATTTATCAGGCTGAAAATGCTCACTTATGTGGGTATAAATATTCTCAAAGAAAATTATAGAATGAATGAAAAGAGAATCTACAAGTTTTTAAGGGCCATTGTCAGAATACTAAATGTAAATAAACGATTTTATTATGTGAGAAATCATAACAGAAGATGAAGGTGGAGGGAGGAGCCTGGGATGAGGCGTAAAGCTAAATCAGCTAAATCGTAGTGCAGGGAGGAGGCTGCTAGGTTGGCATGTCTCCCCTCTCATTCAGAGCCACACACACACTGGACACACACCACACGGCAAAGCAGTAATTGTATCACTCAATTTCTGATTGTAATTTTTCAAATGAGTAGTTCCTATCTTAAAATTCTTGTTTTAGTATATTTTAAGCAACAAAACATCTGCCAAGTGCCTAAGTTAGAAGACAAAAATTGAGATCCCTGAAACTATAAAAAAAATTGTAAACCCACTATTACTGCTTTAAAAAGAAATAAAAATTTGGCTTTTAATTCAAATAAAAGATATCAATCACTTATTAATAAAACTATGTATTCTTCTTAAGCAGCTTATTGGAAGCAGATACTGTCATGGAATCCAGTACTAGCATTCCTACAGGATACATATTAGATATTCTGTCAAAATAGCAAAAACTGCACTATTTCACATTACTTCAAATGTGAAAGCATTAACAGTTATAACAAGAATCAAAATAATTCATTTGTCAATATAAAACTAATCGACAGTCTATTCCTTTCTTGCCAAAAAAACCCAGTATTTTAAAAAATCTAATGATAAAATACAAAGAAAATATTCTTTTCTATTCTTTTGGTATCATTTTAATTCTTGAAATTCCTCCCCCATGCCAATCATTTTAAGACCTGGTGACTTAGTTCTCTCATTGTGTGCAATAAGGCTGTGTTTAAGAAACAGATTTTACCATATATAGTTTCCTCTTCATAGCACTGTGGTTTAAACTAGCTCCCTTACTTCCCACTGAGTCATCAAATGATAAGAACATGAACAGTATAATGTTCTTTTAAGCAAAAATGAAAAATTCCATCTACATCTGCTCTAAAAGTACCTTTTTCCCATCAAAAAAATAAAGTGGGGTGTATATAGCCTCATTTGGGCTTATTTAATTTGCATTTTCCCCTTACAAATTTTATCTGATAGTACTGATGTATTTATTAATTTAACTGCTTAGTGACTATTCTCATCTTTGATAAATCAGGCCACAATCAACTACAAATGTCTATACAAACTATAACTAAAAATATAATTAAGCTTCTCTATATGACTAGACCTTATTAAGCACTGTGCCAGCAACATAGTAGGCACTGGGAAAAGTCTTCGTTTTGTTGACGAACTAACTCACTACTGATGAAATCATCCGAGTTTGGTTTCAGGATACATAACACCAGGAGCCTGGGCCCAACTCTTGCAGGGGACCTAAACCTAGAGCTTCACAGATCTCCAGATTTTGGAGTACCTGGGTCACTTTCAGTGTCTCGATTTTAGAAGGTAGGTTTAAATGGTTAAGAGGCAGAAGTACATAAATTTTTGGAATCAGATGAGTTTTCCTCCTGTAAGCCACTCTAAAGAGACACTGGTTGAGCTGAGAAATAATGAGAAAATGGAGCAGGACTGACATCTGGCATGTGATTGTAAGAACGAACTTACTCTTAGAGCATTCAATTTTGGGCCTGCTTGAGGGGTGAAAAAAAAGTCATCAACTTCTCAAATAGCCATAATTTCAAAACCTAAAGCATGTTAGGGAGCAAATGAAAACACTTTAGGGTAACAATTTCTATGAATTTTTGAAAATTAAGTCTATCTTCTTTAATATTTAATTGTAAAAGAATCCTTGTAACTTCAGGTACCTAAATAAAATTAAGATGAGTATGTCAAGAAGTATAAACTGTAAGAAACAGAAAATAGAATCTAAGTGGTTCCTGGTCCTTTACATTTTCAGAAACATCACAGCATTCCTGACTGTTCTGTGATTCACATATTATATCAGAGCTGTTTCTTCATTTGAAACCAATCGTATCTATAGAAAATTCAGATAAAATTTAAAAGTAACTAGGAGAGTAACAGCAAATACATAAATTTTTATTTGAATTAACTATACTTTTCAAAAAATAAATGAACTATACTTTTTCATTTGTGTCATAGTAACTGATCTTTTGTCTTAAAGAACAGTATTTTAAAATTATGGATTAGTTTCACATTACCTCCCCACCCATGCCTCCCTAAGTCTACCTTCCCCCTGAAAAAATTAAAATAAAATTATGGACTAGACCAAAGGCTAATCAATAATATATTACACTCAGCTCTTTAGTGTTAGCTAAACTAACAAAATAGTAACATAAAAATTTGCTTATGGGTAACACTCCTATTCTAATTGAATATCAAAAAAACCTAATATATATTATACAGGGTTCATTATCTATAACCCCTTAAGAGAAGGAATCCATTAAAATAGAACTGGCCTAAGTTTCTCTTACGAAATTTTATTTTTTTAACTTTTGTTTTTAGAGACAGGGTCTTGCTCTCTTGCCCAGGCTGGAATGCAGTGGCATGATCATAGCTCCTTGCAGCCTCTAACTCCTGGACTCAAGCAATCCTCCTGCTTCAGCCTCCGGAGTAGCTGGGACTACAGGTGCACATCGACACGCCGAATTTTTAAAATTTTTTTTTGTAGAAACAGGGTAAATGAAATATATGTTTATCGTTAATTTAGATTAAGTATACTTAACAATATATGCTTTGTTAAAAACAAAACTACATTTTCCCCATAATTTAGAAAGGTCATGAAATCCTTCCTTTCTTGCCTCACTCATTTATCCCTTGTCTCATAGGTAACCACTATGAAATGAACATTTCTTATGTATCCCTCCAAAACTTTCATATATAGATACAAGTTTGTGGACATATAAATATCTTTAATAAAGAACACACACATAAATGGAATCATTCTAAAAGATTTTTTTTAACTTAATAAATCTTAGACATGTTTCCACAGCAGTGGATCTACATTTTTTTAAAGTATTACATTTTGAATAAATGTTCCATTATATGACAACATTCTTTTTATTCTAGTCCATTTTTAACAAAGTTCAGATGAAGCTATAATAATTATTGTTTGTAAAAGGCTGTAACAAATTCAATGAAGTGCAGTATTATGACAGTAAGTAGCAGCTCTTTTTTCCCCTGAACAGTCCAGTTTCCAAAGTGTCTTAAAAGTTCAAGTAAAATCTATTTTAATCCATATGCCACATTTGTGGGAGAGGGGAGAAAAGTCACAAATGTTGCAACACCAAAATGGTTAGAATCACTATAGAACTCATCCAAAAGAAGTAACAGCTCCGTCTTCTAATTTGCTCACTTTGCTGTCCAAAATACATTTTTTTAAAATGGAAGGGGGGGGCGGCTTTTGAAAGAAACAACTTTCAAATAGTTTCTAAATCAGAGCTTTAGTCAAATTTTTACTATTTTTGAATCTTAAAGACTAACATTATCTGTATTCTGAATCTAAGGGGGAAAAAGTGGCTTGGAGGGGGGACCAAAAATGATTAACTTCCCCCGTCAGTAGAATTAACACTTAGGGCTTGCGGGGGTCCTAGGTTTCCCAAAATCATCCAATGCAATATGCTGGTCTCTGCGGGCCTGCACCTGGGCCAAACTACCAGCAGGCAGAACAAAAAAGTAAATGATGCGCTGCCGATCTGGCCTCTGCTTCCCTTGAAAAACCCTATAAACGCTCAACAGACACCGACAGAGGCCTGAGGCCCATTGCATGACAGCACTTCCCCTTTTTAAAGTAAACCCGTTTCCTGTCTCCCGTTCCGTATCTTCAACTATACGGGAAGAGGAAGGCCTCTAGGTCTTTCTCCTTTTTACACACAGGCGACCCAGGGAAATAGAGCTCCTCTCTAAACACACAAACCCCTCCGGACACTTTGGCAAAAGTAGCCCCGGCTCGTGCACCCCGGCCCCGGACGGTCAGCAAGTGGGATATGCATCCAGCGCCAGTCTCGCTCGCCGCCCTGACCCAGAGGGCTGCGGGGGTGGTGGGCTTTGGGGATGGCAGGCTCCGGGGACACCACGGCCCGGCCCGCTCTCCCCACCCACACATCCACGCAGGTGGGAAGTGCCGCCCCGCGCTCCTTAACCCCGAGGGCCCAGAGGTGCAGCCCAGGGCGCCGAGGGCCCGCGCGGCCCCCGCACGTTCCCGCCAGGCCTGTGCCCGCCGCGGCCTCCTCGCCAGGCGCTTACCCCGGTGCCGTTGTCGCACACCACCACTTTCCTGCCCTGGCTGTCCATCGTCCGCCGGGGGAGAGCCGCTGCCACCGCACAACCTACACCGCCGCTGCCCGGCCCTTTTCCTCTTCCTCCTCCTCCCTCTCCGCGGCCCCTCCTTCGGCCCAACTTTCTTCCCCGAACCGGAAGTTGGCGCCCGGCTCCGCCCGCCACTTAATACACGGCCTGTGCGGAAGGGGTGGGACGGGAGGAGGAAGCCGCGACTGGCAGAGGTGAGCTCCAATAAAAAACGGAGGAGTGTCGAGGCCCCGCCCACGGCCCCAGCTTCTGCTCTGCCGTCACGGCCGCCGCCCACCGGGGTTCTTCCTCACAGCTTCTGGTTCCTGGCGCTTAGCTGGGCGCTAATGGCGGCCCGTGGCTGCGCCCTTCTCCCTAAGGTATGGCAGGAGTTAAGTAAGGGCGCCGCTTAACGGACTGCAGAAAACGCAGGCAGGTGAAGGACACAGGGTCTGCCGCGAGGTGGCAGTGGAATGTGGCAGGGAAGCTACCCGGGAGGGCGGGAAGCAAGTCTGGATGTCCTTGTCGACCCCAGCATTGAACATCGCTTGATGTATCATTGCGTCTAGGCGTTTTCAGTGGACAGAGCTGGGATGGATACACACACGTTTGTTTGAAATCATGCGTTTATTCGATAATTCCAATTCCAGCCCAACCATTTGCCCAATTTGCTCTGTGGTCAGGGGAGCGAGAGCGGATATCTGCGTTTCCGGGTTCACCGCTACCTTCTTATGGCAGCCCCCTGTTTATTCACACCTTTTCAATATATGTGCCTATTTGAACCCAGAGCCTCGGCTTTGAAATTAGACAATCCTACTTTCAAATCTGGCCCTGCCACTTAAGGGTTTTGTGATTTGGGCATACCCTTGTCTGTGCATGGGGATAATAACCTATACCTCTGTGGGTTGTTATAAGGATAAAATTCTGTGGATAGAGTAAGTGTTCATTCAGTAGTAGCTATTTATTATTCTATACTTTTGATCCTATTCCGTCTGTAATGCCACAATTTTTTTTCTTTTTTATCATTTGGCAGACTTCTACTCATGCTGTAAAACCCAGCTTATCACATCTCTGAAGACTTTGCTGATATCCTCCAGATGCTCTTTACTCCCTTTCTTTGCTATTAATTTACCGTGAACATATGAATATCATTGTGCTTATTACACTCAAGGAATGTTTATTGGATTCATGACATTAAAATTCACATTGAAAATGCCATTATTTTTGAGAGATGAGAACTAGAATTTTGCCTTCCACATGGCTGTACACATACGACTAGAATAAAACTTGGATCATGAACCCCGTATTCTTTCTATAATCTGACTGCCTCTCAATGTTCACTTTGTTCTTTTTTTAGACCAGTGGTTTTAAAACCTTCCTAAAGGCATAGAGTGCTTTATTCAAATTCAATCTCATATGGAACCCCAACACATAGGATACATAAAAATAAAGCTGCCATAGTTACGGTTAGAAATTTGAAGGGTTAGGATAGGTAGGAGGACTTGGAGGAACATTTCTTCTCTTCACCTGTTTCAACAGTCCTTGAGGTACCTCAGCCTGCAGAACAATCTATTCAGAAATTCCTTGAGTATGGATTCCATATCTTACTTTTGTGGCCCCAGTATCTACCAGTGTGTAATTTTTCTCAAAGTACATTAAATTGGACTCAGCAAGTTGAACTCAGGCATTTCTGTGTTCTTTTACGTTTTCTCTTTGTGGAATTAAATCAATTACTGATTTTTATTTTTGAGAAATAACATTGTTTTCTTCGATTATAAAAACAATATATGTAGATGATAGAAAATGCTGACATCTTTTCGGTGCACTAATGAAAATGCAGCACAACTCCTTGATCTTGCAAATTCAGATATATAATAACATTATTGGTAACTGGCTTCTGCCTTCTACAACAGGTGTATCCTTGTCATTTCACTTTCTTCATAATAATGTGACCCTACATTTTAGACAATTGAATGTTTTGAGGGGGCCTTCAATTCTAACCTTCTGGTAAGATTTTATACATATCATTCCACACAAAAACCTTGCCATATAGATATTCCCATTTTACACATTTTGAGAAAATCGGGGCTTTGAAAAATTAAGTCTAGCAAGATCATTGGATATATTGATACAGAAATCAGTTGTATTTCTATATACCATCAGTAATGAATCTGAAAATGAAATTAATTCCATTCACAAGAGCATAAAAAAATAGACTTAATGAAAGTCTTAAGACCTACACTGAAAACTATAAAACATTGCTGACAATCAGGCATTGTGACTCATGCTATAATCCCACCACTTTGGGAGACAGAAGCAGGAGGATTGCTTAAGGCGGGGAATTCAAGACCAACCTGGACAACATAGTGAGACCCTGCCTGTAAAACAAATAAAAAAATTAGCCAGATGTGTGGCACATGCCTGTAGTTCCAGCTACTCGGGAGGTGAAGGTGGAAGGATCACTGGAGCCCAGGAGTTTGAGGTTACAGTGAGCTATGTGTGGGCCAATGCAGTCTAGCAGAGTGATATGCGGTCTCTAAAAAAGTATTAAATTGCTGAGAGAAATCAAAGATCTAGATAAATACACCATGTTCATGAACTGAATACTCTCCAAATTGATCTATAGATTCACTATAATCCCTATTAAAATTCCAGCAGGTTTTTTTTCTTTTTAGAAATTGACAAGTTTGATCCTAAAATTTATATAGAATGCAAAGGAACCAGAATCGATAAAATGATTTCGAAACAGAAAAAGGTGGACTTCCACTACCTGGTTTCAAAACTTAAAAAGCTACAGTAATGAAGACTGTGTGATATTGGCATAGAGATAGTGGTAGAGATCAATGGAACAGTATAAATAGTTAAGAAATAAACCCTTATGTTACGGTCATTTGATTTTCAAAATGGTGCTGAAAGAATTCAATGGGGGAAGGATAATCTTTTCAACAAATGATGTGGGAGGAGGAAAAAAAAACCTTTGACCTTTACTCCACATTGTACACAAAAATTAATTTAAATGGAAAAGATTTGTACCCTGAACAAAGAATACTTAACAACTTAATAAGGAGACAAATTACCTAATTTAAAAATGGGAAAGAAATTTAAATAGTTATTTTACCAAAGAATATTTACAAATGGCTGTGTTCAACATTATTAATCATTAAGGAAATGCAAATTGAAAGCATAATAAGATACCACTGCATACCCACTAGAATGGCTATAATCAAAAAGACAGAAGATAAGTTTGGTAAGGATGTGAAAAAATGAACCCTCATATATTCTTTTTTTTTTTTATGGATTCATTTGTTTAATATAGGGAAATAACATTTTGTCAATACTAGGCACCATAAAATGTAAACACGGTTACTGTCATAAACCTGGATATACCTTCAAGGATTCAAAGTGGCTTTGTTTTAGTTACCCTGTTTGCATGTAGTGCAGAAAAAGGTCTTCATATTAGCACTATGTACATAAGAAGAGATCCAAGTTACAAGAGAGGCAGATAAAATTTGAATTCTTTAAACATTCATTAAACTAAACTAAGTTTTGTAGTAACATCCAGGTTTATCTTCCTTTCACTAACCATGTTCCCTGTTAAGCACATCATAACAACAGCACAGTGAAGTGAATGATGAAACAAAAGAATTTTGATACACTAGAAAACAGTGCTCAGTGATACATTTACATTCTATTTATATGATTAAACATTTGATCATACAGTACAGTACCTTCCTACAGGATTACTGGCTAATTTGGGGGGGGTTATACTGTTAGAGGTATTACTAACATGATAACTACTTCCCTTATATGCAAACATTAGAGCTATAATTTTATTGAGAGTAAAACTGATTATGCAAGTTGACTGAGCAGCTTCTCAAATAATGGTGGTTTATGAAATCATATGAAATATGAGCAAAGCTGCTTTTCACATAAAATGGTTTATCAACCTGCTTTTCACCACATCAAATTTAATCAGTACAGACCAACACGGTCAATC
>CAUYRB010063447.1:0-33023 GCA_963574695.1 Propithecus perrieri
TTTTTTTTTTTGAGACAGAGTCTCACTCTGTTGCCCAGGCTAGAGTGAGTGCCGTGGCGTCAGCCTAGCTCACAGCAACCTCAAACTCCTGGGCTCAAGCGATCCTCCTGCCTCAGCCTCCCGAGTAGCTGGGACTACAGGCATGCGCCACCATGTCCGGCTAATTTTTTTCTATATATTTTTCATTGTCCAATTAATTTCTTTCTAATTTTAGTAGAGACGGGGTCTCGCTCTTGCTCAGGCTGGTCTCGAACTCCTGAGCTCAAACAATCTGCCCGCCTCAGCCTCCCAGAGAGCTAGGATTACAGGCGTGAGCCACCACGCCCGGCCACATTTGAACATTTTTAGTTCCTATATTTCTTTAGATAGTTCGAGTTTAATTTCCCTTAAATTGATATTAATGCTCCTGACATTAAAAATGTAAAGAAATACAAAAAATGACACATGCATGTCATTCAACATTTTTTAAAACTTAGGCATCAAAAAATCCAACAAATAATATTAAAGTATAAAAGTTAACGGGAAATGAAATTTATTTTACTATGGAGATTCCTTTAAGTCAGACTTTTTTCCAACCGTGGCACTATCGACATTTAGGATTATATAATTCTTTGTTGTGAGAAGATGTCCTGTGAATTGTAGGATGTTTAGTAGCATCCCTGGCTTCTACCTATTAGAGGTCATTAGGGCCCCCACCCCACCCACATACATACCATGAGTTGTGACAACCAGAAAATGTCCACTGGGCGGGGGTGGAGGTGGGGCAAAAGACCCTCATTGAGAATGACTGCTCTGAGTGAAAGAATTAATCTGAATTGGACAATATTTTAATTATATCATTTTTTCTTTTTGTATTTCAATCTGAATCCTAGGACAAAATTGTATCATTAACCTTGGCAAAAGAAACTATCACCAAACTTTCAGTTGCAAAATTTGATTTGTTTTAAGAAAGTAATATACAAACTAGCTGTGGAAAGATAGAGCTGGGCTTCTCATTTGTTTCCTATACACGTTCTGGGAAATTGAAATATGACAAACACGTGAAAAACTTATGGTTCAAATATCATAAAACTTGTGAAGTAAACATTGTACTAGTCAGCTCAGGCTGTCATAACAAAATACCATAGACTGTGTTTAGGCAAACAACAGAATTCATTTTTCACAGTTCTGGAGGCTGGAACTCCAAGATCAGGGTGTCAATATGCCAGCATGGTTGGGATCTGTGGAGGGCTCTTTCCCTGGCTTGCAGACAGTTCTGTTCTTTTTCTGTGCTCACATGAGCTCTTCTTTGTGAGCAGAAGTGTATGGGGGTGGGAGACGACGGGGGCAGGGAGAAAGAGAGAGAGAAAGAGAACACGAGCACACACACATGTACAACCTCTCTGGTGTCTCTTCTTATAAGGGCATTAATCCCATTATGAGGGCCACATTCTGACAACCTCGTCTAACCCTAATTACCTCCCAAAGGCCCCAACTCCAAATACTATCACATTGGGAGGTTAGGGCTACAACATATGAATTTGGAGTGGGAGGGACACGAACATTCAGTTCATAACAACCATTGAAATTTCTCGCCTAGAAATTACACGCTCATTGAAAAAAGTAAAAATATCTGTTCCTCTGTTCTTGGAATAATAAGAGAAATAATTATCAGTTACTTTTTAGGATAGCACATATCTTCATTGTGTGTTCAACTTAGATAAGCACTATCAACATTGCATGATGTTATTGATATAGTTAATTTTTAATTATGCTGGGTCTTGAACTTATCATCAGTGTGTGTTTTATTCCCATGAACATGTAATAAAGATAAAAATAAAGAAGGTACAAAATCCTTTACTCAAAAATATATAGGACCCCAAAGCTATGTAAAATAGTTTTTTACTATTTACTACAAAAATAAACTATGGTATGAAAACTCTGGATGTGGTTGCTTTGAGACATAGGGAAGGAATAGTGACTCTGAGGAGTGGAGACGGTGGGTCCGAGAGGTCCCCTAGAATAAGTGACAGGGAGTGATTCTGAGGGGTCATTTCATAACCAAAGTTGGATACACTTTATGATTCATGAGGTTGTAGACTTAGGATTTGTACACTTTTCTTTATATATTTTATACTATAACAAGTTGTTTAAAAACTTGTTTTAAATTACATAGTATCTGTGAGTCACACATTTACCACTTTTGCAGTAAAGATAAATAAGACTGCCTCAACCCTCAAGCAAGTCAAAGTCTAAAGAAAGATTCAGACCTGCAAACAGATCACACAACACAGTGTGATCAGTGATGAATAACATATATGAGCAGAGTTCTTCATGAACAAGGAAGTAATTAACTCTGCCTGGGGAAATCGGGAAAGATTTTATGATAAGAAGCATTTGAACTGGGTCAGGAAGCAGGGTAAGGGTCCATATTGCTACCTATTAGTTACCATAAAGTAAGTTAGCTTTGAAGAAAACTTATAAATATGTTACCTGATTGTATATAGACTTCAGTTTTTAGGTAGTTCTATATTTCTTGATTAAGACAAAAAAATGTGAACCAGATGCAACTAAGTAAAAATTCCCTTGGCCTTATTACCCAGAACTTTAACTGAAATAATAATAGTAGGTGTGGATATGTGTTTATGCTTCAACTGTGGGTGCCTTTGTCATTGAAATAAGCTTATTTTTTTAAACTATGAGACAATTAAAGGCAGAGGACAAGAAGACAATAGAAGACATGAACTAATAAAATGTCACATAAATGCTGATGGGGTACATTATGCAAATTGACACTATGCAAATACTTGAGCGTGGTCTCAGTAATAAAGAGATATGAAAACATGAAAAAATTTCCTCAAAACAGTTTGCCAATCATTAGTGACTTATCATGAATACAAAAACTAACTCTTGAGGAAAAGAGTAATGGTGAAGTTTACATGGATCCAAGATTTAACCTTGAGGGAGATGCAGGCTCTAGAAGCAGACTAGCAGCAGCATCCGCATCAACTGCAACTGGCAGTCAAAGAGGAACTACTCCTAACCTTGTCTGCTAGGAAAGGGTCTTTTTCAGAGAGTGGTGAAAACAATGGTTGATGTTAATGAAATCAAAGATTAGGCTTAGGAATTTCTGTTTTTAGTGGAATTGTTTTGGAGAATCACTTTTCTCTTTCAAAATCACTGTTGAATAAACAAGCTGGAAAAAGTACTCCACTAGGATTAAAATTTCAAATTATTTAAAACCCTTATTTACTTTACCAGACAGGACTTTAATATAGAGATTTTTCATTCCTCCTTCTTTAGCAAAACTCTTTTAAGATGAAACACTCCAATCAGTCAACTCTCAGGAGTGCTCCTAAAAATTCAATTCTGATATTCTGGTATTCTCACAAACACCTATTATATCATATTTCTTAGTCTCTTTCTCTACACTATATTTCTTCTTTGACCTCAATTTAGCAATTCAATAATTAACTCTAACCTGTTTTGCATCTCTCTGCCAAATTCACCATGATGGTATTTCAACATTTTCCTGAATTCTCTCCCTGACTCATCTTTCTACACCCTCAGAACAAATCGCTATCTGTGAATCAGTACAAGCACCACGTCGATCATCTTTTATTATGGATGTCTCACACACTGGTAAAAATGAATCGCATTACGATGTCCCTTGGCATTCACAGAAAGTGTGGTTTCTACTTTAAATTGCACCAATAAAGTACTTGCTATTATAATTAGCCTTTTTTTCCTACTTCCTTGAAACATTTGTTCCAAATATGTACTATACTCTTAAAATCCCAACCATATTCCACATGTTAGAAAAGATGCACATCAGTCAAAAATCGCGTAACTCCTGTACCAGGCTCAGTTTTCTATATGCGATGCCACACATCTGTTTCTGCTTTTCTCCTCCGATTCTCTGAGAGTAAACCTTTGACCCATGAACTGGAAATTTTCTCTTTTCTTCTCCGTGATCTCATTCCACTAATTATTTCTCTTTTACATTATATAAACTCTATTTTCCTTACCTAATTAAACTAGGTGTTACTCAATCTAAAAACAACTCTGCCTCCCCATACAAACAACAACAACAAATACCACACCTCATCATTACTACCTCCTCCAGTTACTGACTAATTTCTCTTTCTCTATGTGGTCAAACTTCTCGAAAGAATATTTTATACTTACTTTTGTTCATATCCTGAATTTTCATTTACTTCTTGTCAAAAGTATATAGAGTAGTGGAAACCTGGCTTGAGCACTTTTATAGAAGACTACAGAAAGCTATTCATTCTCGGGCAGGTAATTTAACTTTTCTACATCTCAATTGTTTATTCTATGAAATGTTGGTACCTACCTACTGTTCATAGTTTGTAGGGGAATTAAATGGCATAGTATTACAAAACACTTGACACAATGCCTGCCACAGTGTAAGTGCTCCAGAAATATTATCTATCATCATTCCTATTGTTTCATATTTTTATTCTTATTTTTTGTATTATTTTTCTTCTACCCACTATAATCCACTTCTGCCCATAACTTTATCCCCTATAAACCTATGTATTCACCCTTGCAAGTGTCACCAATGACCTCCTAATTGTCAAATCCATCGAATTACATTAAACATGTTCATTTTGTTGTGGTATTAATATTTGATATTGTTAGATCCTCCTGCCACGTGAAATACTTCCTTTATTTGATGTTTGCAATGTCTATCTCTCTTGGTTCCTCTCCCCATTTATTCCTTATTGGTATACATGTTTTTGAATCCTTGTTCTTAGTGAGCTCTTAAATACCAGGTCTCACCAAGCTTCAATCTTTCATTCCATTTTCTTCACTTTCTTGAATATTCTTTAAGAAAGTTCACTTCAACAAGACTAATGACTCTAGCTCTACATCTTCCCTGAGCTCCAAAGTATACTTTCATCTGTGCACTGGAGGGCTTCACACAGCTGTCTCATATCACACGAAACATGACATATCTACTGCGGAACTCATTTGTATTCCTCCAGCAATTCTTCTGCAAACTTTATGCTAATTGTCTCTATATACTAATCTCCAGTTACAATTTTGGAGCTCTCATAACTCAACTGAAATATTCAATTCATCTTTTATCTAGAGGGCTTGCACTCTCAGTTTATCTTCCACAAAATTATCTTCTCAAAAATCAAATGTTGGCACCACGATGTGAATGTACTTAGTACTACTGAACTGTACAAGCAATAAATTTTAGTCGTGTATATTTTACCACAGTAAAAATCATTAAATAAATAAAGTACTTCATGCTGGGGAAAATTCTTTAGTGATTCACTTTACAACAACCTCTTCAACACTGCAAACTAGATACTTCAAATAGGCTTCCAGTTTACCCCACTAAGTTCCTCTGTTACTGGTGTTTCTGTTATCCTGATCCTCACATTATTTGTTAAATATTTCAGGACACTTCATCACCACTGGGCCTTTGCATATGTTGTTTCTTCTGCCCCAAGTATCTTCTTTTCTTTGTCCAATGTACCTTTACTCATGATTTAATCTCTAGTCTCTCTTCTGTTAAGTTTTGTAAGAATCTTGCAGTCAGACCCAATGAATTCCTGGTAGGTGCTCCAATAATAGTAACTTATATATACTTTTACTACAGTGCTTATCACCTTTTAAAATATATATTTATTTCTACTTTCTCCCCATCTTGCCTGTGAACATAGCAAGCACAAGACCACGACTCATTAACCTTTTTTCCCCTAGTTGTTAGTAGAATTCCAAGAACAAAGTGGCTGCTTATTACAGGATGAACAATAGATGAATCAGTGAGAGTGAATAGAAAGGAAAACAACAAATAACAGCACAGAAATTCCTATTAGGTACATCATTTAATCTAAGATGTCATCAATTCTCAGAAGTACTATTATTTTATGTGCTATTGAGAAGGAAAAAATTCTGCCAATTAAGCTATGACATATGATTTCCTGAAACTCATATTTTTAAAAAACTTATATTTATTGAAAGAGCTCTTTTAAACTTATTTAGATATATGAAAGTTTTAAAATATAATTTTGTGCATACATATAAATAAAAATATAATATTATGTCATTTGGGGCAGTTTACATAACTTTTCTAATTCTCGATTTAATTTGTTATGGAATTCCTACAATACGCTCACCTTCAAATCCCACTCTTTAGAATCACTTTTTGACTCACTCATCAATGACCATGTTTTCCCATCAACTATCGTTTTCTGGGCTGCCATGTGTTGTTGATGCACAGTTTTCTTATGATCTCACTATTTTTTTAAGATTTTTGTCTAAACTCTGACCACCATTCTGCAGGTTTTTACATATAGAATTTTATCCATCTTATCAGAAAGTGCTAATAGATAGTTTTCTTTTAACAAGGACTCATGCCATTCTTCAAATGATCCTTAAATGGTTGGTTGATTGAACGTTGTGAGGTTGTAGTTGTTCACTCATGCTAATAGCAAAAAGAACTATATAATTTTTGGTAAGCTTATTTTTAAACTCAGCTGATGCATGTCCACTAACTAAAATAAAAAAGTGAAATGTTGACACTTGTTAAGAAGGGACCCTTGCTGTCTACTTTAGATATAGCCAGTCCATCACCTCAGTCATTACCCTCTCTTTGTGTGTATATAAGCATGTGTATTCATGCATATGTATGCAAATACAAAGTAATGTTTTGGGGGAGATAGTCTTCAAAAGTATTTTAAGGTTAAACATTTAACATGGAGGATATATTTGGCCATTGGCAATTACGCATAGCTTTCCAGTGATAGCATTGCCTTTCTTCAACTATGTTCAGAATCTTCTCTGTAATCCCCTTAGTATCAACACAACAATTGTGAAGCATGCTAAAAGAGCTCCAAGATTCATTGGCTTATCATATTTGACTAAACGTGTATATATATTGTTTTCCTCAATTGAATCACATGTTGCTAAAAGTGAAAATGCTGCTATTCAATTAGCTGGAGGTTTCTGACAAATGGCTCTCAAACACATTAAAGATAATTCTGCACTACAATTGAATTAGTCACACCAGCTTGTCATCGCTTTGAAACTTCATCAATCTATTCTGAGGTATATAGCAATTTCCCTTACCTTCAGTTGTAGCACTTGGTGTGTGATAGCCAATCTTTTCAAAAACATCTTAGTAATAAATATCTGAATGTCTTACATGTGTGAATCCTGTTAAAGCTTTGGTTTTTCTTTGCAAGAATTATGGAATTGTGTTCATTCCTCCTCTAATGAATATTTGCTTCATTAATATCAAATTCATGCCCCACTACTCTGTTTCTATGCCCTTCTAAGTACAAAATAACTTATTGTTTCAATGCTGAATCCCAGAGTAATCTTTTTGATGATATTTTCATCAATGCACATAACTCAACTTAAGTGACAATATGAATAGCTATGATAGAGTTCCCACATCTGCTGGAAATAGCAATTCCATCAAGATTTAGCCAGAAGTGATTGTAAGTTGCCATCAGCTATTAAAATGTTAGAAAAAAAAATGTGCCTTATAAACAACAAAATATTATTGATTCCTAGGGAATTCAGCACAATGACCATTCTAAAACTTTTTTGTCAACTCACAATTTACCCATTTGCTTCTTTCTCAATGGACATTATGTAAAGAATAGAGGTGTTATAAGTAAGCTACTTATGTGCTCACCTGTCCACTCTTTCATAAAGCTCATCCAGCCTCTTTTCCTTTTCTTGCATCTCAGAGACAATGATATTGTTTTTGCTTTCCAGGAATAAACTCTTTTTTTAGCACTTTGTCTAACAAATCTGTTTATACCAATAAGTACTACTCCAGGTGACCATGACGTAGGTAGGCTCCAGATCACTTTTGTAAATAATGGTGCTACCATCGTTCATCTTTATGTCTCCACTGAGGGCTCTCATGCTGTTATTTATACCCATGGGGCAACATAAGTTTCCTGTTCCTTTTGTTCACTTCCTTTAAGGTAATGAATACTCACAGAGAGATGCTTGCCTTTTAGATGTTACACTCAGAAGAATCCAGATGCTTTAAACCATTCCAAATTGAGGACAGAATGAAACCCCAAAACAAGAATATTAGTTTCCTTGATCGCAAGGTAGTCTATTGACTTCGGTCCATTAAGGGGGAGGAGGATGAGGAAAAGGATGAAAATGAGAAAAGCTGTGAACGATAAAAGGTAAAGGTCCTTCTGGACACTCATTCAAGGCCGAGAGGGCACAAACTAAAGGGAGCCCTGGACAAAACCTAACAAATTTTCTCACCTTCTCCATAGCAAATCAGATTTGGATCCACTAATTAAGAGAGAGTTCCTGGAGCTACACACACCACCAGAAGTCATTAAGCATATTGGTGAGGTTATATTTTAAATGTCTTGGAAACTATCTACTTCCTTTCATTTCACTCTCAAAATTTTGAAGTGTATTCTTTTCTTGCTCCCTCCACTTCCTTTCCCGCCATCACTTCTCTTTAACTCAATGTATTTTAACCTTCTGCCCCTACACTAATAAAACTGCATTTCTGAAGGTCACCAAAGATAATCACAAAAGAGAATGGTTTTTCCTTTTTTATCCACTGTGTATGATTTTAACAGTTTTGACCACTCATCCTTGAAATGCTGTTTCCTTCTCACTTTCCCAACATGAAATCAGAATTGTTTAACTTATTTATCTGTGTTGTTTATTTTTCTTGTAAGAAGTTCTAATTTCACCAAACCAAGAAGTTAAGGGAGGTTGGTAAAAGAAAGCGGTATGTAGAGAACAAAATTTTGCCAGAAAATCATACGAAGAAAGGAATTTCAAAACATACAACTTTCTGACTCTGCATTTTCAAATTCTGGTTTTCTTACATGGAGGGTAAGCAGGTTAAGATGAAAAGGTGTTTATCAGGTATTACACAGTAGGAAATGTTCTCTCAGACATAAAGAGAAGAAAGTGAACATGTTTTGTCTCCCATATGCTAAAGGATTATTAACATTTAACAAGCTTTTAGAAGTCACAAACTGGAGTGATTTCTTGATTCACAATAATTTTTCCCGTAACTGGGGATAGCCCATTAATAAGCAACAGTGGGTGCTTAGTGGGCACATCTGTACTCTAATCTTTCTATTCTAAATGTACCTGAATACAGGGGTAGACATCTGGGCCAGATTAGGCATACAGATTTGGTGTCCTTGGAATTAGAAATTCACAAGGGAGAGACAAAAATGCTGGGCTTTTACCTACGTCCTGCTAATAAATGTCAATATCTGGAGAAAAAGATGAGTTCCTCAAATTCCTTACAGTTGCCTTAGACCCTGCTTTTCAGATAAAGTGCGGGGCTCAATTTTTTTAATTATAGTTGTAATTCAATATTTTTTTTTTTTTTTTTTGAGACAGAGTCTCACTGTGTTGCCCGGGCTAGAGTGCCGTGACGTCATCCTAGCTCACAGCAACCTCAAACTCCTGGGCTCAAGCAGTCCTCCTGCCTCAGCCTCCCAAGTAGCTGGGACTATAGGCATGCGCCACCATGCCCGGCTAATTTTTTCTATATATTTTTAGTTGTCTGATTAATTTCTTTCTATTTTTAATAGAGATGGGGTCTCGCTCTTGCTCAGACTGGATCCAATATTAAATGCTGCATAAACTTACAGTGAGGCTCCACCATTAGCTGATCCCTCATGTGAGAAATACCAAAACACTCTGTAGG
Organism: Propithecus perrieri; assembly: GCA_963574695.1. Classification (NCBI taxonomy): domain Eukaryota; kingdom Metazoa; phylum Chordata; class Mammalia; order Primates; family Indriidae; genus Propithecus; species Propithecus perrieri. Next base: position 9,683 of record CAUYRB010063447.1, read on the forward strand.
GTTAGGATGTGTTTTTCTCTTTTGCTGTTCCTCATAGATTTTGGGATATGGATAAAATTAAATCACATAAAATTTTGGTATGTAAATATTGTTAGAAAATATTTCTGTTTTCAGGTTAAATGTTTCACAGAGTTTCATTAGAAAGTTCAACCCATTTGCTTTGTATCTCTTAACCATTCGTTTTCTTTACTGTCTTGGCTCTGGGTGTGATTGTATGTTCAGAGTTACTTTTTATTGTCTATTCTTTACAACACACCTGTGAGTTAACAAATATGATTATTCATACTGTACAGATGGTGAGTCTAAGGTATAATGCCATCTAAAACTGAATAGTAGAGTAGGAATCAGAATTTATGATTCCCCAAACCTCATGGAAAGCAGTATTTTCTGTGATATCTCTGCCCTTTTTTTTAACATTCACGAACAAAAGGCTGCATATAATTTCAATCTCAAATCAAAATGCCACCTACTTTTTCAGAATGGGTTTGGGTTGTTCACTTTAATAGGAATATATAAATGCATTAAAATAGAAATAATATTATTAATTATTATATCAAATCAGATTATCAGAGATCCTATCTTATAAAGATATTCCAGTTTTCTAAGCTCGGTCACAAACATAATGTCAATTCCATTTTATGTCACCTTAGTTTCTTTTTTAATTTGTTATTTGCCTTCTTTAAAATGTATATTGAAAACATAATTTTAGCTAATTTTAGAATGCATTATATTCTGTGTTATGCATAAGTTTAATTGCTTCTTTATTTGATTTTTTTATTGGAGGCATGTTTATTAAAAGAAGAAATTATCTCTGGTAAAAAAAAATATGTTATTGAAAATAGCCATGGAGCTAAGCATTTAACCCTATGTGCCAGGTTTGGGAACCTGCCAGTTTAGGGTAAATCACATTTTGTGCCAAGAAACATATGAAAATTCAAATTAAACTTATTTTACTACTGGTAAAGAAAGGAAGGAAAGAGGGAGAAAAATAATTTGGACTAATACACTTCTGTTCTTATTTATAAAATAGCTATACATCAATGTTAATAAAAAGGTTCCCACCTTACTAAAAACTAAGCACAGAAAGAAAAGATACTGGCCTAACAGAATATGTATTTTTTCCTGTGCCTTTTCTTCTAGGGCCAATTTTGGAGCAACTAGGTTAATTAAGCACATAGGATAATATCAGAGTTGATCTACCATATGCAGAAGTCAAAATAAATCTTTGCTATAGTTATCATCTATAGAGCATCTAGAATTAAAATTTTTTAAGGAGTTTTCAAAGTTTAGTTTACCATCCATGTCATTCAGACTTTTTTTCTTTCAGTTAATGAAGCGCAGGGGCTAACCTAATTTGTATGATTCCCATCTGTCATCCCCCCAGCAGTGATGAAGCCCAAAATGAAATTCCATTCCTCATTCAATCCCTGTAGCTTGATATTAGTCAGGTAATCAAGCACAACTCCTGGGCCCTTGTGTTTTCAGATGAGGAAACTAAGGTCAAGTGACTTGCCCTGGGTCACACAGCAAGACATCATGAGAACAGGGAATAGATCCCGTAGCCTTGGCCTTTCTCAGACGTTACCAAGACCACTGAACCATACTACCTTCCAAGGTAATTGCCTTCTCTGATATCAAGTGGATACATCTTTTTTTCTTTTTAAGCAGAGTATTTTTTTCTTTCCTCTTTTATTCTTCTTTTAAACAGGCATATAGAAATGCTGTTCTCCACTTACTGTTTCTGGTAATTATCTTCAAGGAAACCAGAATACAAATTTAAAGTCCTCATTAACATGCTGATTAGAAATTTCTCTCAAAGACTCAAAAGGCAGAGAGAGACCCCCAGAGATAATCTGATCCAGCCCCTGACTTCAGGCATGTTTCACCTAAACAGTTTCAGGCAGATGGAAAGCTGTATCTATGACCCCCAAGGAGAGAGTCCCAACCTCCCTTGGTAACACAACCCTGGGCTTAGATCTGCTTTTCTACATAATGGGTTATGTGCAAAATATAGAAAAGGAGTCTGCCCTCCCTTGTAATGTCAGATATTACTGACATGACCAAAATTAACCATTTGTGTTTGTATTCATATAACTTCTTTTCTGACCAGCATTTCTATTTTGGAAAACTCTTTCCAGTTATTTGGCATTCTTTTAACATGAAACCTGTTGTAATTTATTTTTCAGTTTAAAACTGTATCCTAGAAGATATTGAATCTCTCCATAATTTTAAATAAGTTAAATTTTTATGCTTTTTGCTTCTTCAATGCAGAATGTGTCCCACATTCTGCAGTGAAATACTAGTACTTTCTCCTAATATTATATCTATTCCATCACCCCAACCAGGATAACCTCGGACTGTGTTTGAGGGAATTGTAAAAATTAGAACTATTTCTAATGGCTTAGACATTGGAATGTGATTTGGGAACATAGTTACATGATGACTTGTTCATAGGAATTGCCCCCATCACCTTCTAATTTTCTTAGCAGATTATGTATAGGGCTTCAGAAAATTCGATATTCATAAACCCAATCTCATTTCTGCTTCATTCTTTTTACAGACTGATCCCATTTTAGCCTAATTATACTTCAGACCCAAAATCATTTTCTGTCTTCAAAAAAGTCATATCTTTATAAAAATATTAATGTGTGCTCTTCTAAATCTCTATGTTGGGTGTCAGAAAACATTTACTAAAAAAAAAGTCTTAGCCCAAATGTACCCAACAGAATGGAAAAAAGTTTGCTCAAAGGGCTGGCCGCTGATATTTATACAACCAACCTCAATGAGCTATGTGAGTTATATCCTGGGCACTGAAGGTGGTGGGAACACTCTGTCATTTCTTCATATGCCAAAACGTCTGAATGTAGCAACAATGTCTATGGATTTATTAAAGCCCACCTTCCAGTTATTCTCTCCTTTCTTTTTATTCTCTGCATCTTTATTAAGACAGATCTATAATATAGGACAAGCACTGGCCTGAGAGCGGGGGCATCCGTGTTCATAGGTGTAGGTCTTCTGCTGCCCAACACTGAGGTTGGCGATTCTTTGTTATGGGTTCTGATACATCTATTTGTAAAATAAAGGGCTTGTAATAGATGACCTCTAAGGTCCCTTTGACCTCTAAAATTCTAGTATAAGTAAATGAATAAATGAATGGCAATATAATTATTGAGAATTTTGGTCCAGTTCTGCCTAGTTTGTCTTTATTACAATAAAAATTGAGTGGTGTTACTCAAACATGCATTTTTGAAATGTATTTTAATTATAAGCTAAATGTTGATTGAATCGTTTTGACTTAATATAACAACAATTTATTGGACCCTTAGGTGCCAGATATATGCGGAGGATAAAAGAAAAAGGCAGTCAGTTATACAAACATTTAAAATATATTGATGGTCAATACTATGAATGCAGCTTGAGTCTGAAATTAAACAACAGTAAAATAAAATTTCTGTTAAATACTAGTGCACTATATCCATAAAGCAGAATTTGAAAGAAAGCATTAAACCAAGTGTGTTCCAATGAAAAATTTCATGTTAGGATTTGTCCAAATGTTTTTTGTCTCTTTCCTAGAAATCTGTTAGGGCTGATCTCAGAAAACATGAGGAGAAGTTCTCTGCCAAATGAGGGCCAGTTCCATTAACATTTTGAACACGTCTAACCATGATGTACAGCAGTAGCAAAGAATAGCATATTTGTGTCAGTAATGTCAACAGTGTCCTTTCTAACCATATGGGAGATGTCAGGCACCATTGGGAAAGCAATCTACCAAATGAGGGTCATTTTGGTTATTAATATTATTTAGGGCCAGTAAATTTACACTATATTTAAAAACTTAGTCTTGTCTGCAGTGAGCAGAATGATGTTCCTCCTATATGCCCACACCCTAATCCCTGGAACCTATGAACATGTTATGTTACATGGCAAAGGGGAACTAAGGTTGCAGATGGAATCAAGGTTGGTATCAGCTGACTTTAAAATAAGGATCATGTCTGAGAATATCTAAGTGGGCTCAAAGTAATCACCAGGCTCCTTAAATGTGGAACAAGGGGCAAAAGAGTCAGAGAGAAATTTGAAGATACTACTCTGCTAGTAGATCTAGATGGAGAAGGGGCAAGTATCCAAAGAATGCAGGTTGCCTCTAGATGTTGGAAAAGGCAGGAAACAGATTCTCCTCAGAACTTCCAGAAGGAGCACAGCCCTGTTGAAACATTTATTTTAGCTCAGTGAGACTCATTTTATACCCCTGGCCTGCATGAGTATAAAATAATAAATTTGGGTTGTTTGAGCCACTAAGTTTGTGGTAATTTGGTACAGCAGCAATAGGAAACTAATACAGTGTCCTTCTGGTAGAAAACCCAGGGAAGACATCCAAAAGAGAGACAGAGAGAAAACAACTTCTGGACAATTGTTTTTATAAATCAATATCTTGTTCCAACTAAACTCAAAATTGTACTTAAGACTTTCCACATCTCCAAATACAGCAGATGTTGCCATAATAAGTGTTTTAACCCGTAAAATCTGTTGTGACATGACAATTCAACTTGCTATTCTGAACTATAAATTTAATCTTCTTAATACAAGTTACTTTGCTTGTGTGATTAGTTGTTACTGACCAAAATAGGTTTTCCTTTGGTACAGACCCTATCTTAACACTTCTTTACCTCTTTATGCCATATATATCATAGGCCATCACTAAATATGATTATTGATTTGTTACCACAAGGAACATTTAAAAGTTTGTCTTAGGTAGACAGCAACTCCACAATGGATATAAATACACATTATTGACAAGATTACAACAAACTGAATGATCGGGAATTTATTTATGAGTGATTATCTTAACAATTTATAATATAAAAGTAATATTCAAATTTTAATTTTTTACCTCATGCTTTGAAATTGGTAGTCTGTAGCATAAATTGTAATTCTCATAAATAAAGTAGAAATAGAGTGAGGATAAGCAATATTCATATTAAACTATAAAAATGATACAGTGTTCTAGAATGTCAACATTGTATACATTCAGATATTACTTATCATCACTGTTGTGTCTATCAGTAAATTCAGGCTGATACATTTTAGACATTCTTATATTTCTTTACCTCAAATATGTCTAAAATTATTTTCACAATCATGTAAATTTTTCATCTGACTTTAGATATTTTCGAGCTTCAGAACCACTTCCCTGTATATAAGAGAAACAAATTTAAGAGGAGGCATTTTAAAAATGAGGATATAGTTCTAAATATAATACATTAACTATAGCTCGAATATTGGAAAAGATTTCCAAACAAAATTTTCACTCACAAATTCAGTCATGTAATTTCGTTAGTGACCCCAAGTTGTATGGCCATATATAGTGTCTTGTCATTTAATTCTTGATGTAGCTCCAATAACTTCATTGGACTTTTAATTTCTTTGGAACAAATCCACGTCTACATCATTTTTAGATCCCTCAGAGTGACTAACCAGCACTATACATTTCACATAGTAGGTGTTCTATAAGGATTTGCTACTTGACTGAATAAAACAACAAAGGGAAGACCACATAAATGTAACTTGAAATGGGTATCATTATTTTAAAAAGCCACTTTATTTGTGTAGAAAATGAAGTGCTATTGCTTTAGTAAATTATTCATACTTTCTAATTTACCAAGATCTAACATCCAGAGCCTCTCTTAATTTCTATTCATTTAAAATACAAAGTGAGATAGCTATTATAGTTTTATTTTATTGAAGAGCCAAATCCATTTCCCCCATATCTACGTTCAATTCTATTTTGTATGGTAGTAGTTCTGCACTCTAGAGTCCTTATTGAATTGAAAAGCAAATATATACATATGCTCTGTTGTGCCAGGGGGCACAAATTCTCTTTTGATTTACTCATGTGCAACTCCTATTAACACTGTGAGGAATTCAGGGCAAAGTTTAGTTTATTTTTCAAGAAGGATCATGTTGTTACATATTCCAAATAACACATGAAGTCTTTTAGACTATAAAACCAATGATGTGCAGCCACACACATTTAGGGTACTCATTTAGCTTTTCATTGACTAAATGTCTGAATAGTCTGACTCATTCTTTATGGCATGTATTTTTAAAAGCAAGATTTCACAAATAGAAAAATGTAGTGAATTTCTGGAACTATTATAGTTGCAGAAATTATGGAAAAAATCCAAATTTTAAGGCTTATGAACTGAAACATGGGAAAATGTTGCATACATTATTTGACATGAAATGTACAAAAATTGTACATATGTTTAAGATAATTTTATTTGATCGTTGTTCTTTAGTCAGGTAGAATGAGTAGATAAGGTATTGCCTACTTACTCTGAATTTGGAGAAGTTAAGAGAAGGGCATGGAGGCAGGAAAGGAAGGTACAACAGGACTATATTCTAGTTAATCTTTTCCTGAAACCAAACCTTGTAATCCTTTATGAGTAAATGTTGAAAGTAACAACCTGTGGTTAACACTTTTCACTGTCCTGCCCCCTGAGCACACACAGCCTTCCTAGACACAGTCACAAGGAAATTGATAAACGGCCTACATGGTTGGCTATGAAATGTGAACACACTCAACGAGTCTGTCTTCACTTACACTGACTCAACACCTTGCTAACTATATAACCTAGAGAAGCCATTTTATTTCTTTGTTGATTGCCTACCTCTTCCTATCGTCTGAATGTTTGTGCACCCCCAAAATTCATATGTTGAAACATAATTCATATTGTGTTGCTATTAAGATGTGGGGCTTTGGGAAAGTGAATAGATCATAAGGGCTCCATCCTTATGAATAGGTTTAGGGCTCTTATAAAATAGGCCTGAGAGAGCTTGTTCATCCTCTAGCCATGTGAGGACACATAGAAGTGCTATCTGTGAGGAACAGTCCCTCACCAGACACAGAACCTGAAGGAACCTTTATTTTGGACTTTCCAGCCTCCAGAACTATGAGCAATAAATTTCTGTTGTTGATAAATTATCCAGTTAAAATATTTTGTAATAGCAGCCTAAATGGACTAAGAAATTTATAAGATATGAGAGATTTTTAGATGATAAAATGATGACTTTTTCTATACTAAGCTTCTACGTCTCCAAAAAAATTTTTTAAATGCTATACAAATTGTGTTATTTTTAATTTTGTTTATGAATAGTCATATTTTGTGCTGTTGCATTATCAAATATAAACCAGAATACAGTGTAAGGTAGTTAGTGAAATAGCGAAACAGCTTGGAGTACACTGAAATTCGAATCTAAATGAAACAGGAAACAAAAAAGGGGCATCCACACTAAATCCTTACTTAGAACTAAGAAAGAATTATTTATTGCCTCTGAACCAGGTTTTTTAGACCTAGGCTGTTTATGGAGATAGATGTTAGATGCCTTTCAGATATATGGGGACTCGAAATTAAGTGTGTCAAGTCAATACAAATGTACTAAATATATATAATGTCATTTGAAATTAAAAAATATTGAAATATAGGTAATATAAAAATGCTATTGCATGCTAAGTTTCCACTAAATATATTTATATTCCAATAGGAAAATTATTGAAGTGTCTTAGAAGATATTCTCTATAAACCCAAAGAGTTTAGGATTGAAACTTAGGAGAAAAAAAACACAGACAAATATGCACTAAATCCTTCTAATATAATGAATACCAATGTTATACACATATTTCTGTAACAAGTCAACTGTACAAATAATAGTTTTAAGGACAAAAAAATGTATTTTTTATAATTATGGAGACAGAAATGGGCTAATTTGGGAGTAGGTGACTGATAGAGTGAAGGTAACCAAGATCAGAGACAGCATAAGTTTTCAATTAATGTTTTCTCTATTACAGAGGAGTAAAGTTCAAAATGAAGCAATTACTCTTGAGAACACATAAAGAATTAAGAGAGCCGGGCGTGATGGCTCACGCCTGTAATCCTAGCACTCGGGAAGACCAAGGCAGGAGGGTCGCTTGAGGTTAGGAGTTCGAGAACAGCCTGAGCAAGAGTGAGACCCCATCTCCACTAAAAACAGAAAAAATTAGCTGGGCATGGTGTGTGTTCCTCTAGTTCCACCTACTCAGGAGGCTGAGGCAGGAGGATCGCTTGAGCTCAGGTGTTTGAGGGTGCTGTGAGGTAGGGTGATGCCACAGCACTCTAGCCAGGGCAATTGAGCAAGACTCTGTCTTTAAAAAAAAAATGAGAGAGAGAGAGAGAGCTAGAAACAATAATACAGACAGCTAATGCCTTTTTAGAGCTACTTAGGTACTATGAACTGAATGTGCCCCTCAAAATTTATTTGTTGAGATTAATCACCAATGTGATAGTATTCAGAGGTGGGGCCTTTGGAATCTGATTAAGTCATTACAGTGGAGCCCTCCAGAGTGGGATTAGTACCTTTGTAAAACAGGTGTGAGGAGCTGCCTCCCTCCCTTTTGCCCTTCCATACCTCCCACTATGTGAGGACACAGCACTCTTCCCTTCTGAGTGATGCAACAAGGCACCATCTTATAAGGACAGAGCAGCCCTTACCGGACTCAAAACCTGTCGGTGCCTTAATCTTAGACTTCCCAACCTCCACAACTGTGAGAAATAAATTTCTACTTATAAGTTACCCAGTCCGTAATATTTTGTTATAGCAGCTCAAATGAAATAAGACATTATGTGTTAGGCACTACTTTGTGTATAATATCTATCAACTTATTTAATCCTTGCAACAGCCATATGAAAGGTAGTACTACTGTTATCCCTATCATACATATGACGAAATGAACATGAACAACTTCAGTGACTTGGTCCAATTCTAATAGCTATAATATCACAGAAGTGGTTACAGACCCCAGAAATCTGCGTCCAGAGTCAGTGCTCTCCAATGTGATGTCATCTTCTTTCGAAAGTCTAAAGAGCAGAAGAGTGCATGCATTCACATTATAACCCAAGGTATCAAAATGATAAAAAAAGGCAAATATTTCAGTTTTCAAAGAGGAGGAAACTATGTTACGAAATATTCCAGAAAACAACTTTAAATAGATGATTAAATGATATTTTATTAATACCTGGGAAAGGAAATGTTGATCATGTAGAGTAAGTATTGTTCCCCCAAGAATGAATTATACCAAAAACTCAACTCATTATTTTATCTTCATGGTTGCTATAACTGATAGAATATGAATATAACATAGGCTTATTATGCCTTGATATCAGCAAACATCTTTTTCTTATTTTAAAAGATTTTAAAAGTCTTCAAAATGGTTTTATAAATGAAAGTTAAATAAAATCTTGATGACTTAGTGTGAATAAATTCATAGATAGTTATAATCCCTCAAAAATGTTTATAAGTGAATCAATCCAAAGATGAATGAATGTCGTTAGATGATGCACAAAAAATTCTGCATTTCAGTTAAAATTATCCATTAATCAAGTATAGAATGGGGAGGCCTGAGCAGGAATTTATGTTTTAAAAATGCTAAAAGTTTTGCTGAATTAAAATTTTAATGTGATTCAAAGATCACTATTGTCAAAACTTCTTATGCAATTGCAGAATATGTTATCAGAAATACAGTGTACAGGACAAGAGAGGTAATAGATTACAGAATTCCAAGATCACATCTGAACAATTATGTTTCACCTGGATGACACATAATGAAGGGAAATAATCAGGAGGGAAATCTGGATGGTAAAAATTTGGACATTTAGTGAACAACTAAGAGAAATTTAATACGTAGAACAGATATATGTGTGTGTTCCAGACGTAAGTATTGAGAATATGTTGATCTCTTTTTGAGAAACAGAACAACACAATCTGATTCATGTTTTAACAGAATTACTCTGTCTGTTATATTGAGACAAGAGCAGAGGAGATAGGATGGAAGCAGGAAAACAAGATAGGTGGTAATGATGCAGAACAGAGAGGAAGGTTACCTGAATTGGGGTGATTCAAAATGGTGAAATGCTGTATCTTTTTGGCTTTACCGTATTTTTAAAGGTAAAGGCAGCGAGATTTGGTGGTATAACATTCAGGGTGTGAAACACCACACACCAAGGTATTTGACGTAAACTGCATTTTATCCATAGCATAATTTCAGATTTTAAAGGAATCTTAGAAATATTCTAATCAAAGCTTTGATTTTTTTAAAGGAATCCTGTCTGCAACAACTTGCTCTTTCTTGAATACTTCAGTGACAAAAAACTCACTACCTCACACAGCACCTATATCATTTTAGAATAGCTCTGCTTTTAAGAGCTCTTTTCTTACGCTTCCTTATGCAATGAGACAAAGCGTACCTCTCTGTGATGGATGAATGAGAAAAGATGAAGATACTGGTAGGAAGGTAGGTAAGAGAAAAGGAAAGAGAAATTATGTTTGTTTCTTCACTGGTATATCCTCAGTACACAGAATGATATGTGTCATTAGCTGTGTAATAAATATTTTTCACTGTCTGAGCAATTTGGAGGAAGAGTGTTGGGTCATAATTATGTGAACATAGGATATTAGTAAGAATACAATTTTAATGTTTTTTTTTTTTATTTTCTATGCTTACATATGTGTCTTGGTGACTGAGTTTGTATATGATGATAGTGGTTTTAAACAAATGAAGAATACTATTGCATTCCAGTTTACAGCTTCTTGGAGCTCCAAATCTCAACTATATTTAAATATATCATATCCTTCAAATAAGGAGTGATATATAAAATATGTATGGGTACAATGTGGCCACCAACTAATCCAAACGGATGACAGCTAAACTGGTGCATATCAGCTGAATATCAGCCTGCTTCAAACTATGGGACAATCAAGCTTTTAGAGTGTTGAATTTAAATAGTACATATTTCTATTTTGTCTTTATTGTAATGAACAAGCCCTGTCTTTAGCTCCTGCTGTGCACTTTTGGAGGGTCTTCCATATGGTTGCTGCTAAGTATTTTGGCATTTTCCCAACTGTTACAATTGGGTCAGTGGGGGGGATTGTATAGGAGTAATAAAATAAGGGTGACTGCAGCAGGGAGGAGTACGATTACTACACACATAACAGCTTATCGCCTCTCATGCATTCAAGGACAGATCTGCGCCATTCATTACAACAGGCAGTCAGGGCCAACTGCCATAGAGATTACTTCAGAAAAGGCCACGTTTTGGGTGCAGAGACTGTGTCTCCTCACATTTTTTCCTCATGTTTCCTTACTTTACCCTCCCACAATATCTAGAATAACTTGAGGAGGAGCAAAATAATTATACCTTACATATCACTTTGTCGTTCTAAGAAAGTTTTCTTGAACAGATTCTTAGCTAAATTTTACCAGCAGCCGCCTTATCGGTGGCTATGAGAGCTTTGATATTTTATGAGGGGAAAAAATGGGGAAGGCAAGTATGGGTCCCAAATACATAAAAATTCTTGAGACATAATTCATAAATCCAAAAGTGCTTAACAATATTGACACGATTACTGGAGTGTATTCCCTATCAGAAATGAAATCCATGAAATAAAATACTACTATTATTTTTATCCTGTGGAAGGCAGTGTTGCTTAAAGCAGCAGTGGATTGGGAGAAAAAGTTCAACGCTAAATTAAGCTTCTTTAGAACGAAATAACACATTAAACAGAGATATGTGTGTATACGTGTACACACATGATTTCCATATTTATAGTCCTACATGCAAGGATTCTTTAAATGATTCATTACATTATTCCTTTAGTATGATATGGAGTTGTTTCCCCCTGCCCTCCCCGCGGCCCCCCCCCATCAAACACCAATATACAGGTATGCAGAATTTTAATAGGATCACGGTATAACCTTGAAATTTTCTGAGTCATGATTTACAAGAAATCAATAGAGTTGGAGACATTCAACCCGGTTTATAAATGTGTGGATTTTTTATTTTTTCATGTTTCCGGCCAAGAACATTAAAATGTTCCATTAAGAAACTTGCTCTCATTCCCTTCCTCCTCGCGCCATCTCCAACTCTAGACGCCGCATTCCCGAAACCCGCGCCGGGTCGGGCCGTCCGAGTCCCGGGACCCCGGGTGGCGGGTGAGCGCCTCGGGTACCGCAGGGGCCTGTGCGGGCGGGCGCTGGGGAGGGCGCTGAGCGAGTGAGTGCGGAAAAGAGCGTGAATTCGAGGGACAATCGCCAGTGCGGAACTCGGCGTTAGTACCAGCCCCTGCTCTTACGCACGTAAGAAAATATTAATACCGACAGCAACCGGACGGTGATAGATCAACGCGGAGTGGGTCCAGGCGGTTCCGGGACGACCCACGCTTGTTCTGCTGTCCCTGGGGTACCCCTAATTCCAGCTTCTCCCGGGGCAAGGAGGAAAGCACTAAGCAAGGCTGATCTCTGTTCTCAATCAGCCAAGGACCTGAGCGGAGAGGCCCCCTGCCACGGCCCGCCGTCTCCCGCGCTCTTCTACCCGCAGGAACCCCGGCCTCGCCTCGCCGCGACCCCGCAAGCGGGAAGAGAGGGCAGCCGCCGGAGTGAGGGAAGTGGCAGCGGCTTCAGGCGCCGCAGTGCGCAGGCGCGCGCCCAACGCGCAGGCGCCGCCTAGAAGTGACTTCTCCAAAAAGTGTCTTAGTTCCTAGTCACCTGAGCTCGCGGCGACGCGGCTGCGGTAGTTTCGCGGGTACACGCCCTCCGCGGGTCCTGCCTGGCGACCCTGCCCCTCTCCCCCTGGCCCTTCAATCCTCCACCCCGAACCCGCCAAGGGCCTGTCCTTTTCCTCTGTCCTTTCCCTGTCTCGGGCCGGACCGGGCCAAGCCGGGCCGCCAGGGCGCGGTCCCTGACCATGGCGTCCCTCTTCAAGAAGAAAACCGTGGATGGTGAGTTCCAGGCCGGGCTGAAAGGGCCCAGCTCTGCGTTTCCCCAGCGTCTCTTGGGGGCTTTCGGCTGCGATTCTGGCTGCTGTCTAGGAGCTGGTTCGAGTGGCCCCACAGGTGACCGCGCTCGCTGCGTCACTTCTGCGCTTCCCCATCTCTTCTGACCCCACCTCAACCTCACCTGGCTGAGCTGGCTTCTTCCTTCTGATCACACTTCCCCCGCCCTCCTATTTTCCTCAACAGGATCCTACTTCGCAGGAGGCAGGGTACTGCTAGCCCTTGAGGGTCATTAGACTCGGTGATTTAATGAATTTCTTGTTGGTTTCTTCTGCTTGATTTGTTACTCTTCAGTTTGGAGATGTACTACTTCTAGGCATCCGGCCAGGAAAGCTGTCTCGGAGTAGGGGGAGGGGATAATGGGCTCCAGTTACAAAATGAACTTGGGTCTGGGCAGGTTGCCCCTTTAGGACACTCTATCAGTAGTGGTGTGAAACAAATGCTTCTTGATTGACTCCAGTAGAAAAATCAAAGAAACCCAAGGGGAGTGCCCAGATTTAGTTTTCATAATGGATTTTTCTCCCTTTTGATCATCTTTTGCTAACTAAAGTAAAAGATGGGGTATGTATTATCTGCACGGAAGTTTAAATTTTAGATATTTGCATTGTTTCAGACATTTAGCTCAGCATCATCTTAAGACGGGGAAAAAAGTGAATACAGGAATGTACACATTTTGTGGTGTTAATATGCAGTGCCTGTAATATATTTATATAACACTGATTAATTAGTCTTAATCTTCATTGACTGCTACCAGGACTTAAATTCATTCAAGTTATTTATAAATTCTGTTTCCCAGTACATGTTGAGTCTAGGTGGTTGCTGATTCTACCAAAGAATCACTTCTTTGTAAGGGTCTAACTCTGCCACAAAAGGAGCAGTGGTAGCTAGACAGTGATTGGTACAAATAGGGTGCTCAATCCAGTCCTGGGAGTAACTCCTTCATTCCTTTGTGTTGACTGTTCCAATGCCAGCAAAATTATTTTGGGAAGGACAACAAAGACATCAGCTTTACCCTCCTGCTCTGCTCTTCAGTGCACCACATAAATACCACCTTAACTTTAATTCATCACACAGCATTATGCATTTTTGCTTATTCTGGGTAATTGAAAAAATTTGAAAAAATATTTTTTTGGTTTATTAACTTTTTATTAATTGAGAAGTACCATTTGTGATACCTGGAATAATTACCAACTTGGTATATAATGTAACACAATTATGAGAAATGGGTTTTATGTATGTTTCTCATGAAAATGCTGTTTACTCTTTAACATGGCACTTTATTTTTTCACTGTTTCAGCACCGTTATTGTAATCTTCACTTATTATACAGTACTCTGTGCATGGAGAGGGGGCTAGGATTTTTTTTTTATTGTTGCTTGAGTTTTATATAGTGATAATTTACTAAACAGAGGAAAAATGGTTTCATCTCTCTTATTGTGATGTTACACATTGAGTTAATTCTTTTAACATCAGAAGCCAAATATCCTAGTTTTAACTGCTGTCTGTCTGTCAAATATTTTCAAAGACATAAATCTCATTTCTGTGCTTCCTGGTGCTTTTGGCAATCTAGGGACTATTGTACTTAAAGTGTAGAGGAAAGAGAAAAAAGACAATGAGGATGTACAGTAAGAGTGTTTTGAGTTAATTCTTCCAAGAAATAATGTTTTTGCTGAATAGACTTATTTGTGAAAAAAGTCTTAAGGCCTTTTGCTAGGAACTATGCCACTAAATTAAAGCTCTATATGTGAAATTTCTGAATGTAAATTTGGCCACCATGTATACTTACTATAACTACCAAGCTGCATACTTGATGTTTTTTAAAAATTATGTCAATTAATTATTTACTGACATTTTGATTATAGATCTGTATTTTCATTATTTTAATATAGAGCTTCACTGTTTTTACTTCTCATTTTATTACAAGAAAGGTTTTGAGTTTTGTTTAAAAAGTGGCAGCATTCTGCTTAGCAGTAATGAGGCTATGTATTATGAAATTTAATGTATTTTCATGCATTTCTCTCAGATCCTTGGATGTGTTGATTATTGATCATAAGATCTTTTATTGTATGCTGACTTTTTATCTGTTCCAGCAGTAATAAAATTCTGATATATAAGCAAAATATGTAACTGCTTATAGATCTGGGGAATAATTGAATCTTATTTGTCTCTTTGGATTGGCTGGAAGAGTTATATACTGTATCGTTAAAGACTACTGCACATGTAAATTAAAAAGGGCGACAACATTACAGCCCTTATTACTATTCAGAGTTATGTTTAATTCATTTTTGACACAAAGATGAACAAGTCTCTGCAGTGTATACTTTGTTACAGAAATTAATGAGAGGTGTACCTCAATGCCATTGAAGAGAAGGATTCTTGTGAATTGAAATTGCAATTGAGTACTATTTGTTTTTCCTTTTACTAACTGTAAGATATATACATATATATTGTTAAAATGTACATGGACAGTGTTTATTTTTTCCCAGTGAGACTAACTGTGACCTATTTATTGAAGCTAATTATGAACCTGTAAATCAAGATCCCATGAGAACTTGTCATTAATGCATAACTAAACGTGCCCTTAAAAAAGTGAAGTTCTTTAAGCATTATATAATTTTTGTCTGTTGTCCTCAGTAAAGACAAATTTGAGATCCAACTTTTAAGGCAGCATTGTGTTAAGCATTTTGCATACACTATCTTATTTAATTTTCATAAAACCTGAGATAAGTACTATTATTGTCCTCATTTTATAGATGATGAAATTGAGAAGCAAAGGACTCAATAACTTGCCCAAGATCATACAGCTGCTAAGTGTCAGAGCCAGGACCTTGTCGCTTTATGTATTATCATTGTTATTTTTTTTCTTATTAGAGATCAATCCATGGCACAGTTTAATTTTGTTGTTCTTGTTAAATACGAGTACGTAATTAGCTTCAATAAATAGGTTACAGTTGGAATTCTCAACTTTTGGTTGGTGCCATGCAGTGTTTACATTTTGTATGTGAACCAGACTCTTTTATTTTGGAATTAGTAGCAGAACTTTAATTTCTAATGGTGGTAGAACTGGAAATACCTCTCCTTTCCGTGACTCTCCCTAGACCCAGCATTACTTAGGAAATATGGTCCAGTCTATTTTTGCTCTTCATGTGAACCTCTTGAAGGAGTGGTAATGTGTCCTAACCCTACTTCTTAGATGCCTCCCATTCTGTAACAGTTTGCTTTGTATTGCATACAATGAGGTAAATCTTGCTTAGAACATCAGTGACCTCTAGATTGTCAAATCTAATGGCCATTTTTTAGTGATCATCTCAAGTCCGTGTTTTGCATTTGGTTCTGATAATTTTTTCTTTGAAATTCTTTGACTTCCATGACATAACTCTCTTAATTTTCCTCTGACCAATCCTTTTCTTTCTTCTTTCAAGTTTTTCTTCTTTCTTTTTTTTTTAACTTACTCCTTAAATGTTAGCGCTCTTCTTGGTTCCGTCCTGGGCTACCACTGTTTTAATTGTACATTCTCTCCCTGCGTGATCTTTATTCACTTCTATTTTAGTTATAACCTAAGTGCTGATGGATCCCCAATTTATATGTTTAGATATAAATTGAGTTTCAAACCAGTATGTCTAACAATTTGCTGAATATCTGTACCTGGATGTCCCACAGTACCTCAATTTAAAGATCCCAAATAGAATTCAACATCATTTCCTTTAAAGTTTCTTTCCTGAGCTTTCCTCCTCCAGTGTTGGCAGTACTTGAGGTTGTCCTCTGCTTTCAACTAATTACCAAATCCTTCTTCTTTTGCCTTTTAAATATATGACACATATGATTTTCCTCTGTGTGCCTGCAACTCTTTGCTGTAATTCTTGTCCTACTTATCTTCTACTTTACTACATCACCTATTTACTACATTTCCCTGTAACTTCGTAGCCTTTAAATCTTTCATTCACAACGTTGGCTATGTGATTGATAAACCTGCAACCTAAGTCTGACTATGCCGCTCCTCAGTGTAAACCCATTTATTGAATCTCAGGTACTGACAGGACCAAGTGAGTATTTTAATCATGCATGTATGACTCTCCTTGATCTGGCCCTTGTCTTTCTTTCCAGCCATGTCTATTGACATTTTATGGTCCAGCAACATGGTTCTTCTGTTCATCAGTATATACCGTACTCTTTCTTACTCTGACATATTTTTGCTTATGATAGCCTTATGCCTAGAGTTCTCATTTTCCCTTCCTCCAGCTAACCTGACCTATCTCAGGTTTTTTCCTTCTCCAGTAGGTCTTCTCTGACACTACCTCAAACTGTGTTAAGAAGAACCTCACTTCTTGTATTGCTGTTTGTAACTTTTGCTTTCTGATGGGCATTCATTAGAACCAAAGTAGATCCTTGTGCACTTCCAAAGTTGGATTGTGTTTATTCTGAAGCTTTCCTACATTTCATAATGGCAAGGTTTCAGAGTCTTCAGCATATATGAAAATATCTCTGCAGTAGTGTATAATTTAGAGACTCAATCATTAAAATGATAGCATTTACTAATCAAAAGTACTGTCTCCAGAATCCAGAGCTTAGTATAGTCTACATCCACATTATTGCCACCCATTGTGAGCCTTAGTGCAAGCTAAGAGATAATTTGAGGAATGTTACAGACAGAAGAGGAACAAAGATTTTTGATTTTTGCCTCATTAGAAGGATATTCATATGTGCTAGTTTTCTAGAGCTTAGAATTTGTGAAGTTTTGACTAAGTTGGGATAAATCTCCTGTGAACAGGTCAGTTGTGATGCCACATTTCTGATATGTTAACAGGAAATAATGACTGCAGTCTATATAAACTGAATACCCATCTGACACATTTCTTCTTTTTTCCAGAATACAATACAACATTCCCAGGATGGGACCTACAGTATTCAGATCTTTCCTAGGATATTGTTTGTCTGCTCCTTATTCTGAATATTTAAAAACTCAAATTTTACTTTCTATTTAACTCCTACATTCTTGCTACACCAAAGAAAAATAATTGAGTGTGGGTTTCAGGAGCAGAGTATGTTCTTCTGAGCATTTTTCTGACCAAAAGTTCTCCATAATTTTAGAACAGCTATTTCTGTAGAAAAATCTCTTCCCTCTGTGTTTGCCATCCCTAGCATGATACCAAAGTCACGTGTTTCTTTTCATACTACTGTTTCCTATCTTCAGGTCCGTAGGTTTGTGAGAGTTTTCTTCGAGGGACACCTTCCCTCTCATTCTCTCATTTATCTAAGGTGAAATATATACCCTTTGATAGTTTTCTGAACTGAAGCTGTTATTGATGATGTTGCCAAAGACTTTGTCTTTGGGCACCAAATGAGACCTAAAGGTCCACTGATGCATGTCCATCTCAATACCTTCCTTCAGCTCTCAAAAACACTGACATTTTGCTAATAATAAAATAAATTCATTTCAATGAATTCCTCAGGGCTTGAGTGACTTTTAAGACTTACTGGTAGGATCCACACATTTCTTTTTGCTTCCTCTTATACTGCCATAGAATTTGACTCTCCTATTTTCTCTTTGTATTGTGCCTTTTCCTTCCAACTCCTGCTGAGTTTTTCAGCTTCAACCTGGTTCTTAAGTTGGTTGGCTCCCTTGACCATATGAACAGTAAAGCTGTTGGCATCATCTTCCCTTGTTCTTTCTGTTTCCCATGGTTGCTTTTTGCTTGTTTTGTTTTTCTTTGCCATGTATTAAAACTGGTTAATTAAGCTGATAATATTTATCCCTGAGTTTCTGATATACCATTTCCAAAGGTGAGAAACAAATTTGGTTTTCATATCAAATTTTGATCTCTCCTTACCCACCCTCTCACTGTCATTTTCCTTCTTCCTCTGAGTAAATCTGGTTCCTAGAACCAACATTTTACTGATCTTTAATGTTTCTTTTTTGCTCCTTAGCTTTAAAGTTTGTAGCATTTTTACACAGCTTTTTCTCCTCATAAATCCAAGAAGATGGAACATCCCCACATAGCCAGGATGCTTTCCCATTTTATTGTTCATTGGTGAGACTCTGTCTCAAAAAAAAAAAAAAGAAAAAGGGGAAAGCGGAAAATTATAAGGAAAATGGCTGATTATTACAGTGGTGTGTGTTTCCATTGTAGAAAGCTATCTATCACAGTTTAGATTTACTGTTGTTAAATTATCTTTCTTGACAACCAATAGATTTTATTATTAATATATGTTTTAAAAGAATGTGTTAAATATGCCTATAAGACAAACTCTTTCACATTTCAATATATGTGTTTGTACTCCTTTAGATCACTACTAACTGTGAATTACTGGAATAGTATCTAGCATGAAGTAAGGTAGGAAGAGAAATAAAGTGCATGTGTTCCCTACCCTTAAAGAGATTGTAATATTGGGACAAAATCATACCTACTAAGAAATAAATCTAATGGAAAATAAACTTGGCCATAAAAACATTAAAAATGCCTCAGAACTGTTCTTATGTTATTCCTTCTGAATTATGTAGAAGACCAAATCATTGAATGTAGGTTTGATATAGGAATTGTTTTAAAAGAAATGTAGAGTAATTTGTTTGTTTTATAGGATATTCTTATCGTCTCGTATGAAAAGATGTTTTACTATATTTTCCCACTTACCATAATATGTTTTAAAGTGTTATTATGTTTTAATATGTAATATTAGGTACTGTGAGTTTATAGCTTAGAACTGTTTAAATATTAATAGGTCTTTTAACAATTATGAGGCTGTGGAATGTGCAGTAGTTAATTTGCTTTATTTTTCCTTTTATGATACACAGTGACAGTTATACATATATTAATATATAAAATTAAGAAAAGTAGAATCAAACTATTTACATTACATGTTTTTTGAAATCGCATGTCATACTTGTTTTTCAATAAAGATGACTATCTCTAGTCTCAACTCTGATTCTCAGACACCTATTGGGTGTTCAGCAATTCAATTCAATTCTGGCACTAATTATCTAGAGTTAGAGCAGATCCTCTAGATTAAGGGCTCAGTCCCACTGCCTCTGCTTCAGATGCCACTCACAAGTCCCACGTGGCCACCCATACTTCTGACTGATCACGTGTTTCTATAACTCTGTCTTCAGGTTTGATAATTTGCTAGGACAACTCTCAGAACTCAGGAAAGTGTTTTATTTACTATTACTGGTTTATTATAAAGTATACAATTAAGGAACAGCCAAATGGAAGAGTTACGTAGGTCAAAGGTGGGAGGGGGAACAGAGCTCCATGGCCTCTCTGGGTGCGCCATCTTCCTAGCACATCAATGTATTCACCAACTGGAAGGCTCCCTGAATCTCAAGCAACCTCCCTCGTCTCAGGTCTGGGAGTGGGGCTGAAAGTTCCCACCCTCTAGTCATGGGCTTGGTCTTTCTGGTGAGCAATTCCATCCTGAAACTATCAGCCACCAGCCTCTCTGCAAGATATACTTAGGTGTGGTGGAAAGGGGTTTGTTATGACTAACAAAAGACATCTTTATCATTTAGGGAATTCCAAGGGTTTTAGTCCCTCTCTGGCAGGAACCCAGGACAAAGACCAAATTTGTATTGATACCCTAGTAATGTAGAAAAATACATGTTGATAGAATTTTTAGGTTTTAGCAATCAAGGCTTTCAGCAATTGCTGTGTACCTGTGTTAATTATCTAGCCACAGTTTAACTTTACAATATAATTGCTTCTCTTTCTGAGCAGTACTATTGTAGCTGTAGCAGACTGCTATCACTATTGCATACTGTCACTTCTTCTGTACTAGTTTAGAGGGTCCTTGGTACATGAAGGGGTTATACTCTAGAAGTTCATTTGTAATTTCATAATTTTAAATTTAGAACACATTTTCTATCAAAACAGTGGGTAAGTGGTAAATGTTTTCATACCAGTCCATTGGCTTTGACTAGATAGGGAACTAAGTCCAAAAGAAGAAAATTGGGTGTTTGAATGTTGAGGGTGAAGAGGTTAATGATTCCTTTGAAAAATTGGGAAAATGACAGTTTTTTTGTTGTTTGGGGTCAGTTTATAGATGTCTAAGTGAGGAAAGATATAATGTGTTATGGGCTGAATTGTCCCACCCCACCCCCAAATTCATAAAATGAAGCTCTGACCTGTAATGTGACTGTAGTTGGAAATAGGGCCTGTAAAGAGTTAATTAAGGTTAAATGAGCTTATAAGGATGATCCAATGACTGGTGTCCTTATAAGAAGAGGAAGATCCACCAGGAAGAGGCACACACTGAGAAAAGGCCATCTGAGGACATCACAAGAAGGTGGACATCTGCAAGACAAGGAGAGAGGCCTCAGGAGAAATTAAACCTGCTGGCACCGTCACCTTGTACTTTCAGTCCCCAGGACTATGAGAAAATAAATTTCTATTGTTTAAACCACACAGTTTGTGATATTTTGTTATGACAGCCCATGACAGCCCTAGCAAACTAATATGTTATTTTAGAACAAGATCTCAACCAGTGCTCTATGAAACATTAGTATCAAAGAAATGTTAATAGATATTTCTTAAAAAGGATTCTTAGTTTAATAAATTTGGGCAATAATATAATCTCCTTTAAAGGATTGAAAATGCATATTCGTACATTAAACATTCTCAGAAGCCTTGAAGCAGAGAAATTTATCTATTTTTATTCAGTTTCAACATTTTCCAAATATATTTGTCTACACAACATTGCTACGAAATCAAACTGGGGTCCACTCATCTGGCACGGCAAAGCCAGACAACTGAAGCCAAGAATTGTAGTGGGAGGAAGAGGCATTTTTATTGTATGGTACCATGCAAGGATAACAGGCAGCTAATGCTTAAGACCCAAACTCCCTGATGGCTTACAAGCAAGGGTTTTTAAAGGCAGGAGTACATTTCAGGAAGGCAGAAGTTGCAGGCAAAGTGTAAATCAGTACATGGGGGTTGGTTACACATTGGCCTAGCTCCAAAAGGTGGGATTCCTGAAGTGGGAGGCATAAGTGTAATGAGCGGATTCAGAGATTCTTAGATTAGTGGAAGGGAATGTTAAGTTGGGTGTGATGGGCGCTTCAATTCCTCTGTTCTCCCTTATGGGCGTTTTCTAACTGGTGGGGGTTTCTGAAAAACAACTCAAGAGCATATGTTATTTTAGTTTCCACGGGGAACCAAAACACCTTGTCTCTGGCTTGTACTGAGGACCGTTGTTATTACTGTTATTATCTTCCTGCTCATCAGGTTGCCCATTCACTTTTCAGGGCTGACTGGATAGTTGCCCCAAACTTCCCATGAAGGGCCTCAATATTTTTCATTATTTCCCCACTTGGGGGACCCAGGAGGCCCCTAAGAGAGGTCCCTGCTCCTTCTCAACATGCACTCCCTCTCTTTTAAATGAAATGTACGTTTCCCATCCAGCCCTAGTCATTTTAGAAGACCCCCATTTCTTCATTTCTATTACTAATATGCTATGGTTTCATATTCTTATATTTAAACATTTGAATTCATCCCTAGTAAATCTTAAGCGTTAGATGTCCACCAATATAACTTAATTGAGAAACACAGTAAACAAAGGAAGGAAAAATATAATAAATATATGTAGGATAAAGGAGCTTTGGCATCTTATTTTAACCTTTATTCAGAAAGTCATTCTGGTTGATTAGTTTTATCAGCAATATAACAAATAACTATTACCGTAACTACTATGACTATGTATTTAATAATAATTACAGTTATCCTAAAAAGGTTAAGGAGTGCTGGCTTTGTTCTCTTAATTGTGGTGAAATTATGTGACAACCATTTTAAGGTAAATAATTCAGTGGCATTCAGTACATTCACATTGGTGTTTAACCATCAGCTGTGTTCTAAAATATTTTCATCACCTCCAGATAAACCCCTGTACCCGTTAGACAGTGACTCATCATCCTCCCTGCTCTCCAATCCTTGGCAACTACCAATCTGCTTTCTGTATCTATGGATTTACTTATTCTGGATATTTCATATAAATGTAATCATAAATTATGACCTTTGTATCTTTCAAGCCTTGAAATGGATTGTATTTTTCAAGCCATTTTAAAATTGAGTTGTGTTTTGAGTTATAAGAATTCCTTATATATTCTGATCTATCTAGAACTCAAAAAAATCAACAAGAAAAAATCAAACAACCCCATCAACAAATGGGCAAGTGAAATGAACAGAAACTTTTCAAAAGAAGACAGAATAATGGCCAGCAAACATATTAAAAAATTCTCAACATCTCTAATCATTAGAGAAATGCAAATCAAAACCACAATGAGATATCACCTAACCCCAGCGAGATTGGCCTCTATCAAAAAATTCCCAAACATCAAATGTTGGCGAGGATGCAGAGAGACAGGAACACTTCTACACTGCTGGTGGGACTGCAAATTAGTGCAACCTCTGTGGAAAAGAATTTGGAGATACCTCAGAGAGCTAAAAATAGAAATACCATTCGATCCAGCAATAGCACTATTAGGCATCTACCCA